>JXTB01000137.1:741807-758463 GCA_002914805.1 Parasponia andersonii
TTATATTTCTAAGTACTACCAAATTCAGAACTTAATTTATTCTTAAATAGTCTCATTTGTTACAAACAATTTGTCAATCAACCAAATATAACATATGACAAAATAATATCAACACAAATAATAAACTCAATCAATCTCACACAATTATAACATCATCATATCACCACAACATACAATTTCTTATATGATATCATATCTCATCTAGTTTAAATTTTCTAAAATAATAAGATAAAACCAATGTGAAAGTGACATGCATAAGTCAATAAAAGAAAAAAATTTGAGAAAACATATCTCAGTTTGCTCAGTTTGCTAATTCACAAGTAATCTCAGTACTCTAACTTCTACTAAAACCTATATGCAAATTAAAATGATAAATTAAATTAAACATCTATAATCCATAATACTTTAAATTAAACATTGAATATGTAAATTTCTAAAAAACTACACAATATTCAATTAAAATTGCATAAATTTGGTTTAATTGACATTAAAGATGGAAATTAAAAAGCATAACCTAACATGAATTGGACGGTTTGAATTGAATTAGACGATTTTCACGATTTGGTAGTTTTTTTGAACAGTACTCCTACTTAAAAAGGGCTTCCCAACATGTCAAACTATCGTACTTTTAGGAAGAAAGAGGAAAAAAAAAATCAAAAACATCATATTTGGAGACTTGGAGTAGCCAGAAATGTCTACATTTTGTATCAAACTATAATCCCTAAAATGCAATGCATGTAAAGTCCCTTTCACACGACACCAACACTCAACAGTTATATTCAAATGATGCCATCAAATAAAGTCATCTTTAGTTAAAAGTGTGTTAATTTTATTAGCAATAAATAATTTCTCAAACTTCGGAACACACAATTGAAAGGCGGAGACTAGATACTCGTTAAGCATAAACAAATATAAACTCTTTCAAATATAACCTAAAACATGAAATTTCTACAAAATCATGGTTAAGACAATGAGTAATCTAATTTTAGTGACAAAAACGAGTTTAAAAGCTTAAACATACCTTGTTTACTAGAAAAAATGGTGAAAATGGTGGAAGAGCACTGGCCACGGTTGGAAGTGAAAAGGGAAAATAGTGAGAAAAGTAAGAGAGAAAAGTGACATGGCCTCGCTTTTTTGGGTCCTTTATATAGGGCCCCTACCTCGGCGCCATATGGGCACTGAGAAAAGTATATCACGGCGCCTAATGGGCACCGTGAAAGTTAAATACTACGGCGCCTAAAAAGCACCGTGGTATATGTGTATCACCGTGAAAGTTATATTCAATGACACCCATTAGGAGCCGTTAAAGATTCTATATCACGACACTTTTTAGGCACCGTGGGTATTTTTCCATTTATCACGGCGCTTAAAAAAAAGCGCCGTGATAGTTAATCAATTAGCACGGCGCTTCCGTACACGCACCGTGATAGTACACATTTTTAGTAGTGTAGCGAGACTCTATACTGAGTAAGGTAGCCTTAGCAGAAGAACCTTACTGATTCATTTACAAAATCTTTAGCAATCAAAGTATTTGAGGATCACCTAGAAGGAATGAGACTGCATGATATAACACATCTGCTTTAAAGGGCAAGTGAGAGATTGTTAGGAATAAGCCCTAGAAAGCAGTTTCTTTGTTTGGCATTTCAAACAATGTTTACTGGATTTAAGTGTTATCTATTTGTTATTAATAAATTCCATATTATGTACTAATAATATACATGTGATGTTTATGTTTTCTATTATGCAAATGTCTAAAAGTTTCCATGACTAATAATGAGTAATAAATAATTGTTCGTGTGAAGTGTTCACATGTGGGAGACTGAATTATTTATTTCATTATGTCTAAATTAAAAGTTCACATTCTGCAAATAAAGATGAAATACTTTATTTTGCCATAGAATATAGTGTTATATAGTGTTGTCTATTTCAACGGGATTAATGAAGTCTCTAATCATCGAAGTGTCTGACTTTGGATAGAAACACTAGTGCGTTATAAGAAAGTTATAAGTGCATTAAATTGGACTAAGTGAAAATAGAATTTGAGGTTAAGTGCCGTAACTCAATATTCTATCTTTCACTAATCTAGCACTATTGCAAGATTACCTTAATCCTAGTGATTGTCAGACTTGCTTTCATGAGTTTTATCTTTTTGACTTACTAAAGGACTAGTTCCAATTATATGGTTCGAACTCCGGTATCTTGGAAGATAAGATTTGTGAATTGACAAGATTGCCTTTTATGATTTGGACACTATGCATATAATGTCACTTTGAGTTTTTTTTAAGACTTGGATAATAAAAAACCATGCTCCAGGTATTCACTTTGTGAATTTGACTGTATTTATATGGGCAGTTACAAACACCGTAGTCAATTATTATCCATTTGATGACAAATGGTAACTCAAAGGTAAATATGTACTAGAAGAGTAATACAGTAATTTCACCTCAGTAGTACGACATTGCATCGAGGGTATATCTGCAGGTATAGTATATACTAAATGGATCAAGTTAATTAAAGTGTTAATTAGCATTACAGGAAATATATGATATTTAGTCTAAGAGTGCAATATTGGGCCTATCGTGGAGTGCCCCAATATTAATGGACAAGGCCCAATCATAATTAAGAGTTAATTACGATTATACGTAGTTGGCCCATTAGAGCTTAGACTATTTAGATCCATAAGATCCCCTGTTTAGCTCACACATAGGCCAATAACTAATTGAATGATCAGGTTAGCCCAATAAGCCCATTAGGGTTTACATCTCTTTAAATACTTAAGAGAAAAGTTCTCATAGGTATCTCTAAGGGTTCTACACACCACTCATGCACAGTGACTGTGCTTTTCGTGTGACAGAGAGAAAAAGAGAGAGTGAGAGAGACGAGCCGCCACGGGAGAAGTCCTATATTCGTTTATGGCCGCTAAGGGAGAGATACCCATGGTCGTAGACGTGCACTCAAGGAGAAGGAAGATCTTCTTCCGAATCGTTCGCTCATCTCTCATTGGGAATCAAGAAGGTGCCCACACACCGGATCATTCAAAAGGCTCTAGAGAATAGATGGGAAGGCTCAATAGTTGTGAAGCGCTTCCAGGTTTTAACTAAGCCAAGATCCATGAATTAATTTATGTGAGATCAATGGTCCTAAGTTTTTATTTTGTAAAGTTTCAAGAAAAATTTTAAAATACCTATGTCGCTGCGTTCTTGATTTGTTTTCAAAACTGCAGAAATCATTTTTCAAAATTTATTTTTTGGAATTTCCAACAGGAATTGTAGATGCAGTCTGGGTTGTATCATTAACATTTTTCTCAGGGGTATTTTCTGGAGTATACCCAGGAGAAAAATCATCTTCTAAAAGTGGGCTAGTGTCCATTGTATCTTTGGCAACATCATCAATAGATGATGTTGGAACATTGGTCTATATTAGGATCGATTCTTTAAAAGAACCAGAAATCAGAATCGAGCTTCCTTCTTCTGATGTCACCGGTCGTGGATTGGAGATTTCAGCAGCTTGAACAGGAACTATCGATGCTGATGGTGGAGCAATTGAAATTCCGACAATTGATTTGGCTTGAACAAAGACATTCTGTCCATTTGCTGGTGGAGACTAAGTCGAAGGTTCAGTCATGGAACCAGTCTTCTACAATTTCGCCGTAGATGAGGAAGAAGTACATTTCTTCTTAATCGGAGTTGATGAAGAAGAAAGTTTCCCTTTGGCGGCAGCAAGTGAGTCACTCTTCATACCACTCCTTATGTTTACCATTTTCAAAGTTGTTTCAACACTCAAAAAATTTTCGAGGACAAAGGTGTAATCGGCATAGAAGGATTTGTGGGAGAGTGAGATAAACAAAGAACAATAGGAATATAAATAACCTAGAGTCCATTCAGTTTCCCAAATTTGAAAAAGAAAACAAAATCAATTTTGGAGCCAAAAAGATATCAGAACCTGTAATGAAAGCAAATCTCAAGAACAAAGAAAAACTATCAATAGTAGTAGTTAATTGATTTTATCTAATTTTCCAATTAAATGAGCCTAATTTATTTCATGTTGTAACATTAGTGCAACCTACAAAATCAATATATTATAAATGGTAACCCTTAGACAAAAAAAATTAATGAAATCATTCCTATTATAAAAAGATTTTAAAATAAACAATCCTCACTATCTTTATTTACGAAAATTATTTGAAAAATTCACCCAATTGATTAATCAATTAAGATTGAAAATTGACTGATTGATTAATCCCGAAAATATATATATTTTAATTTTATATTAATGTTGTAACATTGACAATATTTTTCGGCAATGATCTTTCCATGACTAGTAGTTTTTACACTATCACTGAGGTAGCCCTTTTCATATGGTAGATCATCTTCTATTGTATTTGTGATATTTATATATAGACCCAGATTACTCAATGATAGCTATTACATATTAGTGTATGTAGTTCTTTCTGATCATGAAACCTGTATATGTAATACAATTGAGATCAAGGTAACACACACGTTAGTCAATAATCAATCAAAAATTCACAATTTTTCTAAGGAATATTCTAAAACAATTTCCAAGAGAAATATAGCAAGAACTGTTCATTAGAAAATAATTTTATAACAAATAGGAACTACTTCGTCTTTTTCTTTATGTCTTGAGGTAACCTTAATAATATTTTAATTCTAATTTGGCTAATGTTACAATATGATTTCATATGAAACAAATTCCTAGGGCTTTTCTTAAGGAATTATAATGTAGAAAATTAAGAGCTATTGTAAAAATATCTGTCAACTGATTATCTGTCTCCACATGTTTCAACATTACAATTTTGCTCTCAACAAGATCTCTGATAAAATGACAAGGGATATCTATATGCTTAGTCCTAGAGTGTTGTACTAAATTCTTGGATATATTTATAGCACTAGTGTTATCACGACAAATAACCAATGTATCCAATACTATACCGTAGTTCTTGAGCATTTGTTTCATCCAAAGTAACTGTGTGGAACAACTTCTTATAACAATATACTCTACCTCTGCAGTAGACAAAGAGATTGAGTTTTGCTTTTTATTATGCCATGAAATTAGATTATTTCCAAGAAAAAAACAACTTCCTATTGTACTTTTTTTGTCATTAGCGTTACTTGCTAAATCTGCGTCATTGTAACCTCTAAGATTAATGTTAGTGTCTTTGGAATACCAAAGACCAAAATCAATTGTACCACTAACATACTTGATTATTCTTTTTATAACAGCAACATGGGATTCCTTTGGACAGGATTGATATCTAGCACATACACCAATACTACAAGCAATATCAGGTCTGCTAATTGTAAGATACAGCAAGCTATCTATCATATTTCTATAAAGAGTTGGATCCACATCGACTCCATTTTCATCTTTAGTCAACTTAAGATTTGTACTCATAGGAGTACTCACATGTTTTGCTAAGTCTAATCCAAATTTTTTAACTAGGTTTCTGGCATACTTACTTTGGGAAACAAAAATCCCATCTTTCAGCTACTTCACCTGTAAACCTAGAAAGTAGGCTAATTCACGTACCATGCTCATCTCAAACTATTCTTTCATTTATTCACAAACTCCTGCACTTTATCATTAGAGGTAAAGCCAAAAACTATATCATCAACCTAAATTTGTGCAACAATAATATCAGCATTAAAGTGTTTAATGAATAGAGTTTTGTCTACTTCCCCTCTTGTGTAGCTCTTTTGTACCAAGAACATTGTCAAATGTTCATACCAAGCCCGAGGATCTTGTTTTAAACCATACAATGCTTTTCTAAGTTTGAAAACATAGTTAGCCTTGTAAGGATCTTTAAAACCCTTAGGTTGTTCAACATATAACTCATCATTCAAAAAGCCATTTAAAAAAGCATTCTTTATATCCATTTGAGTAAAACCAATGTGACATACAATAGCAGGCAATAAACGAATATATTCAAGTCTTGCCACAGGAGGCAAAAGTTTCATCAAAGTTTATAGCCTCTACTTGAGTGTATTCTTGGGCAACTAACCTAGTCTTGTTTCTAATAATGTTACCAAATTCAACTGATTTATTTTTAAAATCTATTTGGTTCCAATAACATTAGAATCACTCGGTCTAGGCACTAATGTCCAAACATCATTCCTATAAAATTGTTCCAGTTCTTCCTACATGGCTTTAATCTAAAAATCATCTTGTAAAGTTTTTTTAACATTTTTAGTTTCAAATAAAGAAGTAAAGCAAAGAAATTGTACTAGATTAATATTTCTTCTTCTGATCACCATACCATCTTCAAGATTACCTATAATTAGGTCGGTGGGATGATTCTTTTTGACCTTTGAAGAGAGTTCTTTTTGAACTGGATCTTGAATATCCACTATTGGTTCATCAAATGTTCGTTCATATGATGTTATATCATTCAATTCTAATGTTGAGACATGTTATTTGACCCTATAGTACCTTCAGGTTGTGTTGCAACTTCTGGCTGTGTTGCAATATTTTTGTCTGAATCAGTATTCTCCATAAGACTCTGAATTTCATCTTCTTTAGAACATTCTGCAAAGTTTGAAAAATCATCTGCAACAACATTAGCAAATTCCATAACACTTTGAATTCTCATGTTATGAACATAATAAGCATGACTATTATTAGAATATCTAAGGAAAACCCATACATCCCATACATCACTTTTTGCATCACACTTACCTAACTGTTTTCTATAATTGAAAATGTAATAAGTACTTCCAAAAATATGAAAGTAACCCAAGTTAGGTTTTTTACCTCTCAAAATTTCGTAAGGAGTTTTGCTTGTACTTGGTCAAAAATATACACAGTTTATGTTGTAACATGCTATGTTTTTAGTTTCAACCCACAATCGTTTTGTAAGCTTTTTATTGTTTAACATCACCTGAGCTATCTTCTGTAATGTTTAGTTTTTCCTTTCCACAACACCATTTTGTTGTAGTGTCTTAGAAGTTGAAAATTCATGATTAATACCATTTGAATCACAAAAATCAGCATATGAAGAATTTTCAAATTCCTTACCATGATCACTTCATATTTTGATTATTTTATCAATGTTACAATCATCCATTTTAAGTTAAACAACCATTTTCTTCAAAGCATCAAAAATATCTGACTTTTCTCTTAAAAAATCTACCCAAGAATATCTAGAAAAGTCGTCTATACAAACAAAAATATACCTTTTACTTGCAATACTTTCTATTTGCATTTGACCCATAAGATCCATATGAAGTAGTTCCAACACTCTTGATGTTGTATCATTTTATGTGTTGATCTTTCCTGTTTACTCCATTTGACAAGGACCACAAACACTTTGTGATTTCTTACCCAATTTTGATAAGCCATGGACTGTATCTGAATTTGTAAGTTTTTGCAATATTTTAAAATTCAAATATCGTAACTTTTCATGCCAAAGATCAGATTCAATTACAGATGTCTTATTACATGAATATAATTTTGTCAAAGTATAATAATTATCCTTTGATCTAAAACCTTCTAAAACTGATTTACCACATTCATCAACAACAACATATTTATCACTATTGAAATTAACATTAAAGTTTAAATTACAAATTTGATTTATGCTAATCAAATTAGCCATAAGTCCCTCTACGTGCAAAACTTTCCTAACTTTAGGAAATTGTTCAACATCAAGAGTTTCTTTTCCCATAACTCTTCCCTTTGTATCATCTTTGTATCATCACTGAATGTTACAGCACCACCAATGTCAACTTTGTAGTCAACAAGAATAGATTTATCACATGTTATATACCTAGAACAACTACTATTAGAAAATCAATCGTTAGTAGCACATGATCTAAAATAAGTAAAAGATCCAAAATAATTTAATTCAAATTTTTTTACTCAAATTTTTCTTGTTTTTCTTGATAAATCAATTTTTTTCTTTAGTGTTTTTCTTTGAAATGAGATTTCATGAGAATAATAATTATTTTCTAAAAAATTTCTCATAGTAAAATACCTAGGTCTGATGTGAATTTTTACACCCCAAAAATGACAAATTGTAGCGAACTTATAATGGTTTCTCATGATATATTAAATTCTGCAAGTTTGCAATATATTACAATAGGAGATTCTCATGTTGCAATATTAGCATGTTTTCCAAAAACTGATATTAGTGCAGTTACAATATGAGATTTGATTTCTTATGTGTCGTAACATCACTACTTGTTCCTGCAACAGGGTTAGGAATAGAACTCTTAACAAAAATAATTTTTGAATTTGAGCTCTCACCTTTTAATCCGAGTCCATGATCTGACCCTAATCTACAAACTATTAGAATATGATCTAATTTGACAATTCCAAAATTTAACATTTTGAAAGAATTTTGAGTCCTATAATGACATATCTAAAAAATACATTGAAAAATCCATAAGATCTCATAAAACAAAACAAACTATTAGTGGTCCTTTCCGATACCAATTGTTACAACCATTTCTTATATACTTACTAAATATAATTAATTGTCTGATTAGTTATGAAAGATAAATATGCTGAAAATTATGATATAGATGTTATAACACTGAAAAATAAAAATTTGACACAATATTTTTACTTGGTTCAACTATCTCTCGATAATTATATCCAAAAGGTCACGCCCAGAGAAAATAACTTAATATAAAGAATGATACAAACACCAATCAAATTTAAAAGACTCCCTCTTTTAAATATTGCAATATGCCAATACTCCTTTAATAATCTGTCTAGTGAGCTATTCTCGACTTGATATAATTCATTTCGTCCGAACTCTTTTCAAATTTTACGAAACCTGCCTTCTCCCAAATACTTGTTGTACTTCTCCTGAAGTGCTAGTACTTCTTCTGAAGTACTCTAACTACTAAAAATCCCTCCTAGTCTTACAAAAATAAAAGTACAGATAGATTTAACTAAGTACTGCTTAAATGGCAATCTCAAACATATATGATATACTTAGGACTCTTACATAGACTTCTATTTATAGTGATTGAGGTCTTCTAATCTTTGACAATCTGTAAGACACATTTTCTTCAACATAAATACTGATTGGAAGTCAATTAAATTAGTCAAGGATAAGATTTTCACAATCAAGACTAATTTGATATTGTTGCTTATTATACATAGTGATTTTACAACATCAACCTTTTCTAAACAGCTAGATTTGTAACCTCTCTAGAAGAAATGTTGATAGATATAGAAGTATTGCCACCGCCATAACCACTGCTTGACTTACTCGTGTTGGATGATATTAGGATTGCAAATAAACCAAATAAAAATCTTAAATCTTTCATGCTAAATTGACATGTCAAGGTTTGTTAAATATACCTAAGTCCATGATTGATAACTATAATCTGAACAATGAACTGAAGGCGAAAGCATGAACACTGATGCCTTGAGGGTTTTTTGATCTTCCACTCAACCTAATCCCTTAAAATACTCAGATGGAACTCTCTGTAATTGATGGTAGGTCACAGATAGAATGAGCATACCTAAAAAAGTGGTGAAGACCATAACTCTAATATGTTCCTTAAGTAGTCCTCTATTGGGTATCTATCACACCCAACTGGGTGACTAACACAGTATCCACATTGGTATCTATACCTAGTTAGATATTCTGACCCAGCTTTATTTAATCACTTATTGGGTCTGCTTAAGAATAATACGATCTAATACAATTGTTAAAATATGTGGCCCAATATAGGAAATAGAATTTTCTAACAATTTCTCACTTGGGTCACATGTGTACCAAATACAATTGTATTGCAAAACTGAAGTGTGGCCATAAATATGCCATATTATTTATGAATATCCCCGAAGTTACAATCCCGTCTATCAGACATATCAGCACGAAACCAAAGTGCTCATTGTTGCACTTATTTGGATGGAAACTAGAACCTTCAATGATTACCGTACTAATACATCCAAATGACACAGATTGAGTATGGAATGTGGCATGGAAATTGCACACAATATAATTTACTGTGTCTATTTCTAATTGATCCTCCTTAAACTTTATTGAGATTGACCTTAGTCTTTCCCCTTTAATATATTACCGCAAACTTTATTATTAACCACAATAGGAAAGCAAGAAAAAAAAATATGAAATGCATCAGATATTAAAATTGAGCATATCCCACAATGAAAACCATCATCATTCAGAATATACTGCAGTATACAAATATAAACAAGTATCACATAATAAGCATCTAAACTAAATTACAAACTCTAATTAAAACTACACACCATCTCCCATTAAAACCCACACCATCTAAAAATATAATATCCATATGAGTAGTGTGCTCGTGAAAGACCTTAGGTGGTAAACCTTTGGTGAATGGATCCTCTATTAGAGAGTTTCTACTGATATGCTCAATTAACACTAAGCGACTCTGAATACTTTCTCTCACAGTTAGGAACTTAATGTCAATATGTTTTGACTTTGATGAGCTTCTATTACTATTGTAATATAAGACTGTCGAGTTACTGTCACAATAAAGTTTCAATAGTTTTTCAATGCTATTTACTGCATGTAACCTGGTGATAAAATTTCGCAGCCATATCCCTTGTTGGATGTCTCATAACAGGCTATGAATTCTGCCTCCATAGTTGAAGTAGCTACAAATGTCTGCTTAGCACTCTTCCATAAAATAGCTCCTTAAGCTAAAAGAAAGGCAAAGTCTAATGTAGATCTCTTACTATCTAGGCATCCTACAAAATCAGAGTCAGAGTACCTAATGATCTCCAAAATGTTTGATCTCTGATAAGTGAGCATGTATTCCTTTGTTCTCTATAAGTACCTCATAACCGTATTTGTTGCCTTCCAATGATCTACTCCAGGATTACTCATGTATCTGCCCAACATGCCAATTATGAACGCAAGATTCAGATGCGTACATACCCGAGCATACATCAAGCTCCTTACTACCGAAGTATAAGGAAACTGTTTCATAGCTTTTTTATCAACATCATTCTTAGGACTTTGACTAAGACTAAATTTATCTCCCTTAGACACTGGAATGTCCATTGGTGCACACTTATCTATACCAAACCTACTGAGATCTTTCGATATAGCTCTTTTGTGATAACCTAAGAATATACCGAGAGTGATCTCGGTGTATCTATATACTTAATACAAAAGAGGCAACTTCAATATCTTTCATTTCTAAATTCTTCACGAGAAATCTTTTAGTGTCGGTAGTAAGCCTATATCACTATTTTCCAGTAAAATGTGATCAACATAAAACACCAGGAAGATAAACTTACTCCCATTGAACTTTTGGTATACACAATCATCAATAGAATTCACTTCAAAACTGAATAAGAGAATTACTTGATGAAATTTTTGATACCATTGACGAGAAGCCTGCTTGAGACCATAGATGGACTTCTTAAGTCTACCAACTATAGACTTTGGATCTCCCGATACAAAGTTTTCTATTTGCATCATATATATCGTCTTATTAATGTCTTCATTAAGAAATGCTATCTTAACGTCTATCTTATAAAGCTTAAGGTCATAATGAGCCACAAGTGCCATAATAATTCTGAAGGAATCATTCGAAGTAAGCAAAGAGAAGGTTTCTTTAAAGTCAATGTCTTCCTTCTGAGTGAAGCCTTTAGCGACAAAATATGCCTTATATATCTCAACATTGCCTTTCGAATCCTGTTTAATCTTAAATATCCAATTGTAACCAATGGACTTCGAACCTTTATGCAATTTAACGAGATCCCAAATGTCATTGTCCTTCATAGACTTCATTCCTCATTCATGGCATCAATCCACTTTTGAGAATTGAAATTTTGTTTGACTTGTGTGAAGTTGATTGGATCATCTTCAACTATCTTGATGTCAAACTCATGTTCCTAAAGATATACGACATAGCCATCCAGAATCGCACTTCTCCTTTCTCTAGTAGACCTCCTTAAAGGCACTAGTTCTTGAGGCTATTGTGTTTGCTCTACAAGAGCATTTACCTCAACTGGGACAGAAACCTTCTAAATATTGTCTTGAACTGAAGTGATTGCATCTTGTACAATAATATTGTCAAAAATAGCATCCTGAGTGTCCTGACCATTGCCAATAGCAACTATAGGAAGAGAAACGAATTTTTCTTCAAAGACAATGTCCCTAACCTTATCTTCCCCCTTAAACTCAATATCCTCAAGAAATTTGCATTTCCTGCCTTAAAGAAAGAATTTATTATGGAATCATAAAACTTATAGCCTTTAGATCTTTCAGAATACCCTACAAAATAATAGCTTATGGTTCTTGAGTCTAGTTTCTTTTCATTCGGCCCGTAAAGCCTTGCCTCAATTAGACAACCCCAAATGTGTAAATGACTTATATTAAGCTTTCTCTCAGTCCAGAGTTCATAAAAGATTTTAGCTACTACTTTGCTCGGTACTCTATTAAGGATATATACTGCCGTTTTGAGTATGTATCCCCATAGTGATTTTGGTAAGGTGGAATGACTAATCATACTCCTTACCATATCCTTTAATATCCTATTATGTCGTTTAGTAACACCATTCATGCTAGGTTTCCCCAAGCATAGTGCATTGTAGGACACTCTTCCAAATACTTAGCAAAGGGCCCTAGACACTGCTCACCTGATCCATCATACCAACCGTAGTACTCACCACCACGATCAGATTTGACAACTTTAATTTTCTTATCAAGCTGATTTTCAACCTCAGCTTTATAAGCCTTAAATACATCCAGTGATTATGACTTCTCATAAATTAAGTATATATACCCATAGCGAGAATAATTGTCTATGAACGTGATAAAATATTGTTGTCTATTCCAAGAAGCCGTAGAGAATGGACTAAAGATATCTATATATATCAGTTCTAAGATGCTAGAGCTCCTATTGGTACCTAACTTCCTAATGTTTATCTATTTTCCTTTTATACACTCAACGCAGACTTTAAAGCCTGCCAAATCAAGAGGACCAATGATCTTATCAGATATAAGACGTTCAATTAATTGTTTAGAAATGTGTCCTAAGCGTCTGTGCCACTCCTCATTAGTTAATTTTTGTTTTGTAACTCTTGAATTAACATGCAAAGTTTTATTAATAGATGGTTGGGTATCTAACATATATAAGTTATCATTAAGAAAATCGATAATAACAATAATTGAATCATGCATAAGACTAAATAAATTATTTATGAAAGAACAAGTAAATCAAAATTTGTCCAATACAAAAATAGAAATCAAATTCCACCTTAAAGAAGGTACCACAAAATCTCATACAAATCCAAATGTTTCCCAGAATTCAAAAACAACCTAAAATGCCCTATGGGCTCCACCTCAGCTATTTGGCTGTCACCCACATAGATGAATTTTTCACCATCACTTGATTTCTGACTCCACAAATAACCCTGCATGGAAATACTAACGTGAGTAGTAGTACTAGAAACTACCCACCAAGTATCCTCAGGTATAGAAGTAAAATTAACTTTAAAACAAATATAAATGAGAAACCTATTCTTTTTAACACGCCAAGCTTTGTACTTAGCGTATTCCTTCTTCAAGTATCCACCCTTTCCACAA
This sequence comes from Parasponia andersonii, assembly GCA_002914805.1. NCBI lineage: Eukaryota > Viridiplantae > Streptophyta > Magnoliopsida > Rosales > Cannabaceae > Trema > Trema andersonii. The sequence goes on from JXTB01000137.1 coordinate 755,375, forward strand.
AAGAAGCAACTTTGCTCATCTTGCTTCTTCTATGCCTTAGCAGGTGAAGCTACTGCAACTTCCTTACCCTTATCCATTTTCCTCTCCTTTGCCTTAAAGGTAGTGGTCAAGTTAGCACTTTCAGGCCTTACAACTTTGATTTTCTCTTCCTCCTGAATACAAATGGCTATTAACTCATTAATATACTATTTATCCTTTTGGGCATTGTATATGGTCTGTAAGTTCCCATATTGATTAAAAGAGAAAGCAAAATCAAGGCCATAATTAATTCCTAACTTGAATTCCTTAAGCTTGCCAGCCAAATGAGACATTTATATGATGTACTCCATTATATTTCCTTTCTCACTATACCTCATTGAGATGAGTTTCCCTAAGATACTAATCATCTCATCCTTTTTCATTCTTGAGATATAATTTCTCAAGAGCAGCAAGGAAATCCTTAGCATTTTTCCCTTTAAGCAAAGAGTCTTGCATAACTTCTGGAATAAAGTTTTTCATGATCATGACACTCATATGATTGGACTTTTCTCAAAGCTCAAAGTTTCTTTCCAGTGGAACTTTTTTCCGTAAGAGCAACGGATTGGTCCTTTCTAAGTGCCAGGTCAAGATTCATATAACCTAATACGATCATGATATTCTCTTTCTAAGTCTTAAAGTTTATGCCCGTAAGCACAAAAATGGTATTCAGATTAGTCGATATACTAACAGCAGAAACTGAATAGATAACAAAATAAAATCATAAATTAACTATGCTCACAACTTGAATGTCATATATATAGGCGTATAATTTAATCATAAAATATACAAACATGACATATATCACATAATCTCATAAGGTGAGCTACCATCACAAGATACCTAGTGCAATATTAATAGGTCTTTCTTTGAGCCGATGTATTAACTTGCAAGTGGTATTCTCAAGTGCAATGATCAAACATTAACAGTAAATCAGGTAAAACAACAAATCTTTCTTTGGACCGATTTATTGGGCACATAGAAACCAAACAACCGTCACGTATTTACTATCATATATGCATTTAATATCGTGCCAAATGATCACCTTCCTTTGGGTCGGTAATCAGCCACATTAACAATTAACTCACAAAATCTTCATATGTCAGTATAAATAAGACTACGCAATAAAGGTTACTTTGGTAACTTATTACTTTATCAAATCTATCCCAACATACAAGACAAATGGTATAATGAAAAATATCCAAAATAGCCAAGCCAAATAAGTTTTTCATAAACACAAAATAAAAGCAATTGAGTTTGTAACATTTATCAACTCTAAAATTCAAACCGAGTTTTCAATGGATAAATACGGGTTGTTATTTAAATTAATTTCAAAGTAATTAATCTTTATTGGTCATGTCTTAGATTGGATTCCCTTGAATTGGGTTGAAAATAACTCAATTCTACCCAAAAACGGACCAAAAAACTGAAGTAGCACCGTGACGCTCATTGCCGCAACACTCAGTATTTTGGTTAAACCTAGAACATGAGCCCGTAGTACAAGCGTCGCGGTGCTTGCCTTTCTGTCACCTAGCGCCACAATGCCAGGCCGATTTCTTGGAAAAAAAATTTTTGATCCGAAAATTATCCAAAATGCCAAAGTACCTCAAATTAATAATTTTAAATCTTAATAATCACATTTAACGACCCTAAAACTTAGAAATAGACTCTCATAACATCAAAATATTCAACATATCACGAAAAACACAAATTATGCATGAATAATCTAAAACCTAGAAAACCTAATAGGCATAGATTATTAAAAACTAGAGTCATGTATGATTAACCTAATCCATTTAACATGAAAACATGCTCTAATACTACTTGTTGGATGATATTAGGATTGCATATAAACTAAATAGAAACTCTAAATTATTCACACTAAATTAACAGGTCAGGGTTTGTTAAATATACCTGAGTCCATGATTGATAACTGTAATCTGGACGATGAACCTAAGATAGAAGCATGAATAAAGGTGATGCCTTAAGGGTTTTTTTCAATCTTCCACTTAACTTAATCCTTTAAAACACTCAGATGAAACTCTCTGTAAATAATGGTAGGTCACAGAGATAATGAGCGTACGTGAAAAAATGGTGGGGACCATAACCATAATATATTCTTTAAGGAGTTCCATGTTTGGTACATCACACATAATCAAGTGACTAATAGGATATCCACGTTAGTATTTATATCCAGTTAGATATTCAAACTCAAATTTATTTAATCATTTATTGGGTTTGTTTAAGAATAATATAACTCAATATAATTATTAAAATATGTTGCCCATTATAGGACATAGAATTTCCTAACAACCCATAAAATAAAAGAAACAGGTGAAATCATCCGAACGGAGAAAAAAAATTACAAAATAGCAAAATAGAAACAGCGTTCTGAATTTTTTAAATAAAAAACAGAAACAGGAAACTTAAATATTGACAGGTATTTATCAAAAAAACAAATATTGACAAGTGTCTCTCACAGAGGTTTCAGACAAAAAAAAAACGCAAAGTGAACATACGAAAATATTCCTGATTGATAAATAATTTCTTAAATTACTAAACTAAACTTATAGAATAAATTGCAGAAATTGGATATAAATGGAAAAAAGAATATAAGTGGAATTTTAAAAAAGATCCAACGAAGACTGCTTATCGATACTTTTAGTATAACCACTATAGATATATAGAAACTATAATTTATTAATTGTACACTTCTCCCAAAATTGAATCTAAATCACGTGAGTCACGGTGGCGACGTCAGCTCATCGTATTTAATTAATAATTGTAGCTGCGGGTAGTAGGAGGCAATCGTTAATAATATAAGACAAAAACGGTGACAAAAACAAAACAGTGAATTCTATGATTGATTAGCGAAAATTAAACGCTAAAAAACAATAGTATTTGTTGTGCGGTCTAAAATCCTAAGGTCGCATAAGGATATATGCGACTTCCTTCGTGGTGCTTATATACGATCTTTTTCGCAGGTTTTTGTGCGACCTTCTCCGTGCAGTTTTCCTTAACAAACAGGAAACCTATAGGAAAAGGGAAACACGAAAACACTATAAAGGAAACCT
>JXTB01000137.1:764253-777930 GCA_002914805.1 Parasponia andersonii
CTTGAGTATTCATCATTATAGTGAGAAAACAGTGGACGTAGGCTCATCTTTTTCGGGGCTGAACCACTATAAATCCCTCTCTCCTTATTTGCTTTCATTATTTATTTCAATTCACACAAGCCACATCTCTTAATTATTTATAAATTTATTGTTTATAAAACCTCCATCAACAGTATTAATACATATAGTTTACAGATCAAATGTGCTGTGTTGTTCTTTTTTTTTTTAATTAGTTTTTCTAAACATAAAAGGAGCCACTCTGGGCATGAGAAATTGTATGAGTTTAAAAAAATGGCAGAACAAGAGTGTGGAGAGAGGCTAGTGGAGACGGAGTACTATCCCAATTGCCCTGGCTGCAAGGTTGAACGCTACAAAGCTTCTCAGCGAGGTTTTCCATTTCGAGACCTCTTCAGTATTTGGATTATTGTTCTCGCTAACGGTGAGGCCTTCTTTCTTCTCTAATTACCTTTACTAGTCAGAACAAAATTTATATATTTCTATTAATTATTTCCATTAGATCACATCCACTTCCCATTGAACAATTTGTACATTGTCCGTGTAATAATTCTTGTTTCTTCGTACTTATTATTATGGTCGAAAATTCTATTTTTCATTTTAAGATACTAAAACATTGTTTTTTAACCTTCTGTTTTCGTTCTACTTGATTTTTTTGTTTTCCTTTTCTAGATTTAATTTTGGGTACTCATCTGTCACTAACGCTATCCTTACTTTTATTACTAAAATTCCTTTGAACGGAGTTACTTTTAGTACATAAATTGTTTTAAAAAAATGTTCACACAAGTATTTAGAGATAATTTAAATGAAAAAAACAGACTCTTCTCACCCGTTTTTAAACACAATTAATTTATATTTAACCCTAACTTTTTTCAGATGACATAAGTAGTTGTAGCCCAATTTAATTATTTTTATTATACGAGTTCTTTGTATTTTGAATTATATATATATAGATTACAAAGCAATTAGATTTTTTTTTTTGTTTTTTTTTTCCCATTACGTATCAGACTATATGCGTATTACTGATGGCGAAGGATATCTAGAACTATATATAAAATTATAAGGCTTTATTTTTTCCGTTTTCCCATAAAGATTTAAGCATATCACGACCTAAAATCATGAATTTTGAAATGTTTACTGTGAAATGAAGCTTATAAGGCTGATTTGAAAAGCTCAAGATAAGTCAAGATTTGGACTGAAACATTTCGGTTGTTTAAATTCTATAGATTCTGTATTAGAGAAGACATTTTATTAAACTCATTATTTGGAAAACACTTCTAATGAGTTTCTAGAAAATTTCACTTTGTATCCTTAACAAAATAGTTAATAAGATTCACTTCTAATGAGTTTCTAGAAAATTTCACTTTGTATCCTTAACAAAATAGTTAATAAGATCTTAATCTAGTTTATTGAAAAGATATAGAAAATTCAATCCAATACAGTTTTTTTTTTTCTTTTTGAGGGAAACGATGTTTTATTTAAACTAAGCCACCTAAAACATTTGACGAGAGAAATACAGGACAAGAATCAACCAGATAAAGTCTCTAGGAGTAGAAAAAGCATAATTAGTTGACATGTGAGCCACCTTATTACCCATACTCGGAATGTAGTGACAAGTATTACAATTGGTAACGGACAACAAAGTTTTAGCATCTTGAAATAATAAAGCATTGGGTGTATACATAGAGATGGAATTAAATCCTTGAGCAACACATATCGCATCACATTCCACCATCCCCACGCCAATTCCAAATCTACTTGCCAGTGGAAGACCTTTCCAAATAGACAAAAGTTTAGCGCTATCTACTGAGAAAGAACCCTCAAGCAATTTAGCCAAAGCAACAATCACTCGGCCCTTGTTAGCCCCTTAGTGAGTGACTAGGACCATATCATGGTGAGGAGTTGCACCATGGTGCGAGTCCAAGGTGGGGGATGCACATGGTGTACGCCACCATGTGAGAAGACCAAGGCTTGCTTGGGTGGGTAAGACCTTGGCACAGTGATTAGGCACTCGATGCGCCATGTTGGCTCGGGATGGTTTGATTAGTGCGGAGTTACTCGAAGGTTGGCATACTCGGTGATGTATAGTAACAACATTGCCTGGTGTTGGGTGCACTAGGTAGGTGTATGCTCTGTGAGAGTGTGCACAACAACCTGTGTGTGCTGTGTGCTCGCATGGGTGAATTAGCTGACGAATGCGATGGTACTCGCACAAGATGGCGAAAAGGAAGATGCGCACGCACGTGGGCTGATGTGTGCGATGCATTTACACAGCCAAACACATTTGACATGTGTGTGTTCGGTGGTCAGACTGAACAGTTGACGACAGTTACTAGCAGTTGACCATCCAGCACATTTGACATGTGTGCATAATGATAAATCCAAGCGGTTGTGGGCAGTTACCAATAGTGGCTGATAACCACATTTGACATGTGTGTATATGCTGAAACAAGACCAAGTAGTTACCAGGCAATTATTGGCTGTGTCCCTTGTGTTGCAAGTGGAACATATGAATCAGGTAGCAGGCGGTTAGGGGAAACCATCCAATAGAGCTGTTGGCATATGCTAGCGTGTCCAGCACGGCCCTAGGTAGTTGGGGGTGTTAACTGCTATGCATGCTTGCATGCATGCTTATATATACATGATTGATTGAGCAGAGTCATCAGGTTGTGATGTCCTGCGCATTGGCTTGTATCCTTTTGTGAAATTAATAAACGGTTGGGAAGGGTTCCCTCACTTACTCTTTGTTGCATAGTCCGTGAGTGTGTGAGGTAAATACTTAGACCCGATTATGTGTGTGTTATTGGTTGATTAAGAGTGGTGCTTAGTGCCATCACAAGAAAAGGTTTGTGGTGAAAAATCAACCCTGTGACAACTTGTATCAGAGGTGGCTGTAACGATGGCTGGTGGTATTCTTGAAGTAAGGGAACGAGTCAATCGACTTGAGGAAATTGTTGCCACTCCCCAAGGGGACTATGGCACGAGTTTGGTGGATCAAACAATGGTGCTTTTCAGCAAATGTTGTTGCTGCAAAACACAATGTCAGATTTTAGGAAGGATCTCGAGATCAGTTCTTCACTTCGACAGCAAAAACTAGATCTATGGCGGACTCAGTTGACAAAAGGGTGAAAACTCTTGAGGAAGAGTTGGCACTGGTAAAGAGGGCTTTGAATAACCCTCCCCTTGGACATGAGGAAGTTGGTGCTGGTGCTTCGAAAATCAAAGTCTCTAAAACAAATTCTTTCAATGGTTCCCGAATTCAAAAGAGTTGGAGAACTTCCTTTGGGATATTTACCAGTACTTCAAGGCTGCTCACATTCCTAAGGGAGATCATGTCACAATAACAAGCATGTACCTGACCGAAGATGCAAAGTTATGGTCGAGTACCCGAATAGAGGATGATACTAATATGGGAAGACCTAAGATTGAGGCTTTGGAGACACTGAAAAATGAGTTGAAAGATCAATTCCTGCCTTGTAACACGGCTTAAGTTACAAGGGAATCCCTCAAGAGATTGAAGCACACGAGTTCGGTGCGAGACTATGTCAAAGAATTCAGTTCTTTATTGCTAGATATAAAGAACATGTCCAAAGAAGACAAGATGTTCAACTTCTTGTCTAGACTATAGCCTTAGGTGCAGAATGAGATGCGAAGATAGGCTGTTCAAGACCTTTCTATAGTCATAGCTACTGCTGAGAAATTGGTAGGTTATAAGTATGTTCCTTCTGGTTTGAACATGGAGAACAAGAAAGGAAAGGAAGGAAAGAAAAACAAATTCTCTTCTTCGAAGGATAGTAAAACGTCTGAAAAGAAGAAAGATTCAGGAATGAACAACAACAAAAAGGGTGCTACTACAACAACCACTAAGAAAGGCAACGCCAGGGGCAGTTATATTTGTAATGGTCCACATATGATGCGAGATTATCCAAAGAAAGAAAAATTGAGCACATTGATCACTCAAGATGGTGATAAGAATCATGACCCGATGGAAGGAACTTCTCGGATGAATCCTTTGCAGTTACTAAATGCAATCACAATAGAAAAATAGACTCACTTCAAGGGTCTGATGTTTGTGACAACTTAGGTAAACGGCAGGGAAGTGATGGCCATGATAGACACGGGTGCCACAAACAACTTTGTGTCACGGCATATTGCTGATTGGTTGGGGTTGTTATTATGAAGAATTCAACGAGGCTAAAAGCTATAAATTCTGATGCTATGCCCATCCATGGCTTAGTAGTAAAGAGTTTAAAAGTTGGCACTTGGAAGGCAGAGTGCAACTTCATGGTGGTAAATCTTGATGATTTTGATTTAATACTTGGAATTGAGTTTTTAAGGCTGGCCAAAGCATTTGTTGCACCACACATCGAAGGAATTTTGATTGGTGATGAATGCAATCCTTGCTTTGTATATATGGTGTCCAAAGGACCAGATGTTAGAAAGTCCAAGGAGATTGAATTGCAATCGGCCAAACAACTCAAAGTGGGTGTAAAGAGGGGTGAACAGGCATACGTTGCTACGTTAATCGAGATAAAACTAAAATAGTTCGAAGAAGTGCCTGATCGTGTTGCAGAATTATTGGAGGAGTTTGTTGACACAATGTCACCTGAACTACCAACAGAACTTTAACCAAGGAGAGCAATTGATCATAAGATCGAGTTAGAACTAGGGACCTAGCCTCCAGCCAAGGCTCCTTATAGAATGGCTCTATCAGAGTTGGTGGAATTATGGAAACAATTGGATGAATTGCTAAATGCAGGCTTGATTCAGCCATCCAAAATTACTTATGGTGCCCCAGTTTTGTTCCAAAAGAAGCAAGATGGATCAATGCAGATATATGTAGATTATCAGGCCTTGAACAAAGTCATTGTAAAGAACAAGTATCTGGTACCTAATGCTACTAATTTGTTTGATAGGCTATCCAAAGCTTCCTATTATACAAAATTGGACCTACGGTCTAGTTACTGGCAAGTGAGGAATGCAACATGAGATGAAGCGAAAACTACTTGTGTGACAAAGTATGGGTCATATGAGTTTTTGGTCATGCCATTTGGCTTGACCAATACTCCTGCCACTTTCTGCAATTTGATGAATGATATGTTGTATTAGTTCCTTGATCGATTTGTGATTGTATATCTAGATGATATTGTCATTTATAGTGAGTCATTGGATGATCACTTGTGGCATTTAAAAGAAGTATTATCTAAGTTAAGGGAATTCAAACTATATGTGAAGAAGGAAAATGTGAGTTTTGTCACCAAGAGGTCAAATTCTTAGGACATTGGATTAGTAGAGGGCAGATCCAAATAGATGAGAAAAAAAAAATCAAGGCAATTGTTGATTGGCTTGCCCCAAAGAAGATTGCGAACTTAAGATCTTTTCTTGGCTTAGCCAACTATTATCGAAAATTTATCAAGGCCTATTCCAAAAAAGTAAGTCCCTTGATAGATTTGCTCAAAAAAGATCACAAATAAGGGTGGACAGATGAGTGTCAGGAGGCTTTTGACAAGCTCAAAGTTTTTGTTTCATCGGAACCTATCCTAAAGTCACCTGATTTTGAAAAAACATTTGAGATTTAAATAGATGCATCAAGCAAGGTTATTGGTGGGGTACTTATCCAAGATGGTCATCCTCTAGCCTTTGAAAGTAGAAAGTTGAGGATGTCGAGCAAAGGTACTCGGTACATGAGAAAGAGATGACCGCGGTGGTGCATTGCCTTGATGCTTGCAGACACTATTTACTGGGGACGAAGTTCATGATGTACACTTACAATGTGGCCAACACCTATTTCAAGACTCAGAAGAAATTGACTCTAAAGCAAGCTCGCTGGCAAGAATTTCTTACAGAATTTGATTTTGTGTGGGTCCACAAGGTTGGAACACAAAATCAAGTAGCGGATACGCTAACTAGAACAGATATACAGTCTTATGTAGTACCATTGTCTTCGGTAAAGTCAACTTTTCTCGATCAGGTGAGGGAGAAGTCCTTGCTCGATTCCATGTTTTTGAAGCTAAAACAACAAGTTATTGAAGGCACAATCCGTCGATATTGGATTGAGGATAACTTGCTATATGCCAAGAGCAATAGGTTGTATGTGTTAAGCAGTGGTGGACTAAGACGAGAGTTGCTAGGAAAAACACATGATCCACAATGGGCTGGTCACCCAGTAGTGGAAAGAATGATGGCTTTGCTGGAAAAGTCATATTACTAGCCAAAAATGGAGGACAAAGTAGAGTCCTATGTAAAAACTTGTTTGGTTTGCCAGTAAGATAAGATGGAGAGGAAGAAAGAGGCGGGGTTGCTACAATGCTGCCTATTCCTGAGAAACCATAGCAGTCGATCTCCATAGATTTTAATGTGGGGTTTCCAGAAGTGAAGGGCATGAGATCAATCTTGGTGGTGGTTAATCAGTTTTCCAAGTATGAGATCTTCATTCCAATACCACATGCATGTCCAATAGATGTTACTACGGAGCTGATCCTAAAAAATATGGTAAAATACTTCGGCTTGCCCGAGGACGTCGTGAGTGACAGAGATTCTTAGTTCACTGGCAGATTTTGGACCACATTGTTCAACATATTTGGGTCAAATTTAAAGTTTTCTACTGCAAATCACCCATTAACAGATGGTCAGACTAAGAGAATGAATCAGTTACTAGAGGAACACCTAAGGCACTATGTCACTGCAAGCCAGCGGAATTGGGTAGAGTTACTTGATATAGGCCAGTTCTGCTACAATATTAATCAGTCCTCAGCAACTGGAATCAATCCTAGTGATATTGTATTTTGGAGACAACCCTTAACTCCATACAAAGTAGCCAAGCAAAAGTCCTAAGGATCTTGTCCAGTGGCATACAGATTTGCTAGAGACAGAATTGAGCTCCTTGAACAGGCATGAGATAGCCTAGCCAAAGCATCCAAGAGGATGAAAAAATATGCTGACAAGCATAGAAAGGAACTAGAGTTCAATGTGGGGGACAGAGTATTGCTGAAACTTACTCCTTAGATTTGGAAAAAGGTAACTGATAAGCAGTACCACAGGGGGTTGGTGCAAAAGTATAATGGTCTATTCGAGATTTTGAAGAAGATGGGCAATGTAGCTTATCAATTACAGTTGTCTGAGCATTTTAAGATACACCCAACAGTCCACGTGAGTTTCTTGAAACAATACCATGAAGATGCGGCCGAGGGTCAAGTTTTGGTGAGGAGAGCTCCTCCTATTGTGAGGAAGCAATTTGAGAAGGAAATTACAAAGATCCTAGATCATATATCTTTGGGTGCTAGTAAGAAGAGCAGCCACACTGAATTTCTCATTCAGTGGAAAGGTGAGGGTAGGTAGATGCTACATAAGAGAAGGCGGCAACCCTATGGCAGTTTGAAGACCAACTGAATGCCTATTTCGATACCCTCCTGACAAAGACGTCGGTTTCTTCTGGTAGGGATGGTTTGTTAGCCCCTTAACCAGTGACTAGGATCGTGTCATGGTGAGGAGTTGCACCATGGCACGAGTCCAAGGTAGGGGATGCACGCGGTGCATACCACCATGCAAGAAGACCAAGGCTTGCTTAGGTGGGCCAGACCTTAGCATAGGGATCAGGCATTCAGATGTGCCATGTTGGCTTGGGATGTTTCAAATTAGTGTGGAGTTGCTCGAAAGTTGGTATACTTGGTGATACATGGTAGCAACACTGCCTGGTATTAGGCACACCAAGCAGGCCGCACACACTCTGTGTGCCTACACAATAACCCGTGCGTGTTGTGTGCTCTCATAAGCGAACTGGATGACGAATGTGATAATACTCATGCACGATGGTGTGAAGGATGATGCGCACGCAGTAGGCAGTGTGCACGCATGTGGGCTAATGCATGCGATGCGGTTACATGTCCAAGCACATTTGACATGTGCGTGTCTGGTGGTCAGACTGAATGGCTGACGACGGTTACCAGTAGTTGACCGTCCAACACATTTGACATATGTGCATAGTGATATGTCCAAGCGATTGTGGGCGGTTACTAGTACTACCTAATTGGCACATTTGACATGTGCGTATATGCTGGAACAAGACCAAGTAGTTACTAAGTAGTTATTAGTTGTATCCCTTGTGCTATACATAGAACATATAAATCAGGCAGTAGGCAGTTAAGGGAAACCATCCAGTAGAGCTATTGGCGCATGTTGGCTTGTCTAACATGGCCCTAAGCAGTTAAGGGTGTCAACTACCATGCATACTTGCGTGCATGTTTATATATACGTGATTGATTGAGCAGAGTCATCAGGGTATGATGTCCTGCACATTGCTTTGTATCCTTTTGTGATTAATAAAAGGTTGGGAAGAGTTCCTATATGTTGGTTTATGCATTCATCACTTATTCCTTGTTGCATAGTGCGTGAGTGTGTGAGGTAAAAATTGTCGAGTGTGTGAGGCAAACACTTAGATTTGATTGTGTGTATATTGTTGGTGTGTTGTTGGTGTGTTGTTGGCTGACTAAGAATGGTACTTAGTGCTATCACGGGAAAAAGTTTGTGGTGAAAAATCAACCTTGTGATAGCCCTCGTCATCTTAGAAAATGCCGCTCATATCAATATGTCTAGAATGAGTACAAATAAAGACATCCGAGTTTAGCCTAATAGTACTTGAGGAATAGCATCCAAATTTTGAACTTAGCATCCTGATGTTTCTATTAATTTTTTCCATTAATAGTACCATGCAGAAGATGAGACTAATTCATATGGCATTCTGGAACTCAACATTAAAGCTAAAGCAAAGTCCACAATTATTAATGGATCACGAGACAATACTTATGAAGAACCTTATTGTGCTCAAACTAAATAGACCACAAAATGATCAGAAAGTGCTCAAAGTTTGTCTATTATAAATTCCAAAAAATAGCTAGCAAAATGGCACACAAGATATTTCAAAAGATCCCAGAACCTTGCTTTCTTTCACACCACTTTGCTTACAACACACTCAAAAATGAGCATAAGAGACTTCGAAGTCGACAAACAGCAGACACAAGTTGGTTCATTAAGAACTTTTATGTGCAAGAGATTGATAAAGGAAGGTAATGCATTATTAAACACTTGCCAGAAAAAATTTAGCCTTACTGGAAATATGCAATTTCCAAAGTGACTTCTACCATTTCAATAGATGACACAAAGTAAAGCGTACCTAGTTGATCCTCTTTTACAAGAGCAACTTATATCCACTTTTAACAAATATATCCCCTTAGAGTCATAGTGCCATATAAGACAAACAAATCTTTCAATAAAACACTAAGGGGGATTGATTTAATTACCTCGCCATCCATTGGAAGTAGGTGTTGTTAGATTACTTGATCATTCCAAACTCCTGGAAATAAAATAAGGTCTTCAACCTTCGTAGCCAAATTACACTGAAGAGAATTGGGTTTGAAAGAGTAAGGTCTAGGAAGCCAAGGATCATCATAGATTCAGATCGTAGTACCATTACCGACATACTATCTCAGAAAGTATAAAATTACAACTTGAGAAGTTTTTCGAACTGACTCAAAAGAGTCATCTTTGAAGTCAAAAATGGCGCCTCCCAAAACTCTTGAGTCATCCCTATAAAATCTGACTCTTCAAAAAGGCTTAAACCTAAAAGGTCTTTCTCTTTTCTCTTGAGTACCAACCGTGCTAAAGTTGGAAAAATAGTATGATGTTCAGAACGAGCATAATGTAAATTCTCAACTACAGCTCGAGAAAAGAGATTATGACATGAATTATTACTAAAAAAACAATCAAGGCTTTCCTTTGCATTATCCACTCTCTTCAAAATTAACCACTCATTGGGCCATTGATAGTTATTGGAGGTCATCTCCTCCAATAATAATTAAGCTTTCTAGACGGGTTTAGACAAAAGAGTATCACCAGTCGTTGTATCAATAATAGTCCTTGTTTGTCCATTCAACCCACTATAGAAGAGTTGAATTTGAAATTTTGATACTCATGTTGAGGACACTTGCAGATAAGGATCTTGAATCTCTCCCATGCTTTATAAAGAGACTCAAAATCTATTTGACGGAATTGAGTTATTTTACAATGGAGTTGAAAAGTCTTTGAAGGTAGAAAAAACTTCAAGAGGAACTTAGAAGCCAACACTTCCCAACTTCCAACACTTTTGGCTTGCAATAATTGTAGCCAATACTTTGCCTTGTTCCATAGGTAGAATGGGAATAAGCAACCGGATAACATCTTTGGAGACTCCGTTTACTTTGATTGTATCATAAATCTCTAAGAACATTGCTAGGTGAACGTTAGGCTCCTCACTCGACAAACCCCTATATTGGTTTTGTTTCCCTATACTAATAAGGGCCAGTTTTAACTCAAAATTACTGGCATTAATCGTTTGCCACCGAATCCCTAAGTAATTATCATTCACAGTGGGCTTGAAATAGTCATGCAAAGCCCATTGTTGTTGTGGATTACTCTTACTCTCAGCCATGATGAGATTAGTTTGCCTTTTCTTTTTTCTCAATCGTCGACAAGTTTGTTCAATCTCAAGATCAAGCAGTAATAAGTGACGATTATGAGCTCTTTGCATACACCTTCAAAACAAACAATTGAAACAAAAACTTAGCAAAATTAAAGATAAAATTCTCAAATTAAAATCAAGTCACGTAATAACAATATTAGCACAAATTTAAAATGGAACAATCCCCAACGATAGTGCGAAAAACTTATTACGTTAAGATTTAATTCGCAAGTACACAAAATCAGATACAAGTAATAAAGTAGAAGCAAAAATGGGATGTTATACCTACGAGAATCGTTATCTCAAATTATGCTAATTACTTTAATATTTGTAGCCCAATTTTATCTAAGCTAATCAAAATTCAATTAAAAAGTGAAAATAACAAATAGTAAAATACAATTAAAAGAATTAAAAACTAAATTGAAGAAGGCTTAAGATACCAAAGGGGATAAATGTAACACCACTGGGCCTCACCCAAAAGTGCTAGCTTAAACATACTTTTGGGCTCATGGACCACCACTTAAATACTCATGATCTTCCCAAAGCACATACGATGTAGTACTTGGGGCATTACAATCTCCCCCCGTTAAGGGTCTAGCGTCCTCGCTAGGGGGTCCATATTCAATAACCCACATATTACCCCTATGGGCGGGGTCCACATTCACCACGATTCCAACCCGTGGCAGCCTTCCAAGGCCCACACAGGTATGGAATGGGTCGTCTTTGATACCAAATGTAACACTACTGGGCCTCATCCAAAAGTGCTAGGTTGAAGGTACTTTTGGGCTTATGGACCATGTAATGCCCCAGGTACTACATCGGGTGTGCTTTGGGAAGATCATGGGTATTTAAGTGGTGGTCCATGAGCCCAAAAGTACCTTCAAGCTAGCACTTTTGGGTGAGGCCAGTGGTGTTACAGACCACCACTTAAATACCCATAATCTTCCCAAAGCACACCCGACGTGGTACTTGGGGTGTTACAATAAAACTATGGAAAAGACCTAGAGACTTGATTTTACTCTAAACATCTATGTTATCTTATGTTGCAATCATTAATTAACTTCTTATAATTTATTAATCAAGAGTTTATTGTAATTTCACTACTTCTCCTGAGCGTTTAATGAAACTCTATGTGTAACTAGGCAATTTAGTATCCTTACCTAAATTATTTAGCCAAACATGCATTAAGCCACTCTTAAAGATTTACCTAGAGAGCTAAAGGCCTCCCAAACTCATTTATAACTAAGTATGTGTTTCTTAATTTAAGTAAGTAATTCAATCTTTCCCAAGTATTTGAATCACAAACTAGGTTTAACTAATTAATTTTCTAATCTAATTAGAAGTATTAAGCACTCAAGAATCGCAAATGAATATAAAAGAAATTTCATTAGTAAATTACAACATAGTCAAGACATAGAATATTTGGAACTACATTAAACCCCCTAGAAAAAGAATCTAGCCACACATAACTATATCCAAAGATAAACCATAAAGAAGCTTGTAATTGAAAGAATATTCAGATCTATCACAATTACAACTTCAACGGAACAAAATAAAAAAGGAAATAAAGATGAGGAAGAAGAAAAACTATGGTGAAGAAAATTCCAACCTTAATTCTCCAAGAAATCTTCAAGAAGAGTCCTTAAAAAGCCAAACTCCAAATCTCTCCAATTGGTAATTTTTACTCTCTCTAAATCTCCTTGAAAAGTATGCCTCTATCCTCCTTTCAGCTCTTTTTCTAGATCAAATTGAGGCACACTTAAGGATGAACAAATCTCTACTATTGGATCTTCAATTGGGAGTAATATAGGCTCTTAAAGCTTATTAAATACGTTTTCAGGAGAGTAGTGCAGCCGCGCCTGTTGCGCTGGAGGGAGGCGTAGTTGTACCCCTTGCTACCTAGAGGTGCAGCAGGGCGGCCTTCTCTGGGGCACATGGGCGCCCCTCTCTCGGCCAAATTATACTCTTTTGCACATTTTGACTCCAAATTTCACCAAATTGACTTCAAATGCAACTTTTCGCCTTTTTTACAATAAAAACATAAAATAATATCAAATCAACACAAGAATAAAGAGGATTTTCCAACAATTCAAGACTAAAAAAAAAAACAAAAGAGAAGTGTGCATAAAATGCACATTAACACTCCACCACTATAATTTCATCAACAACAATTTCATCATCCTTAGCTTTCTTCACAACTTCCACCGTCTTATCAAGCTTATGCAAAATCTTTCGCTTCAGACCAGTAGCTTATACAAGTTGCTCATTTGCACCACCCGCCTTTCTTGGAGAAACCTTGCTACGAGTCTTAGTTGGAGAACGCAACTTAATAAATTTAGCATGTTTGGGACTGAGAACTAATCCTGAGAGCTTATAGTTCTTAACCTTCACAAAATGACGACGACACGTTTCAGCATAACCACTCTCCTTTTTCCTGCGAGTAACTTTTTTGCATTCCTGTTGCTCACTGAAAATTCTTATTAATGTAAAACACTTCTCCTGAGGTATAGAATTACTACTTACATTATTAACTCTTTATTACACTCAGTAACGTTGTCCTCAACCTGTCACGACCCAAAACCCAGGCTAGTGGCAGAAGGGGAATTTCACAAAGGTGGGAAATTCCTTAATTTATTTGAAAATGTCAAAAGTTCTAGTTTTTATAAAAATAGTCCATTTAAATAAAATGTTCGGAATTCTATCCCGTGAACCACTCCCACAGTTCGTATACACCACAAACATAAATTGAACAATTACTTGAAAACATAAAATTAATTAAAAAAAAAAAACAAACCCCGCATCATCATCATTCACAACAGATGTCAAATACCAGAATGGCATGCATAAGTTTACAGACAAATTTGAAAGCAGTAATCTTGGTTCAATGCTAATACAAAAATCCAAATAGTCCAAAGACTATGACAACAAACTCCTAGCATTACCAAGAGGCGAACTGCAATCAGGATGACCTCTTACTCCTCTTGATCACCAAGATCGCACTGGACACCACCTGAGGAGGAAGGTAAGGGGGGTGAGCATACAATGCCCAGTAGGAAAATAGTTACCTCGGGGAAAAACAGTTCAGTGATGGGAATCTCCTGCATGGTTAGTTCAAATCTAAAACATACACACACGTATATATATAATCCAAACCCGGAGCCAATATATAT
>JXTB01000137.1:778411-795909 GCA_002914805.1 Parasponia andersonii
GGTGGCCGGAATCGTCGCCGGTGGCCGGATTTCCGAAATGGGTCTAATCGGCTTTAATGGCTTTTTCCGGTGAACCGGTGGCCGGCGGCGAGCGGCGAGGGGCGGCGGAGCTTCGTGGCGGCGAGGCAAAGCGACGTCGGTCGGCGGCAAGCGGCGGCTCTGCAGAGGTTTGGCCAAGAGAGAGAGAGAGACGAGGGAGAGAAAGAGAGAGAGAGAGAGTGTTCTGTGAGGGGGGAGAAAACGTGAGGGAGGAGAGAGAGAGTGATCTGTATATAAATTTTTTTTTTTTTTCAAATCTGATCAAAGACCATTTTGTCCTTTAAAAAAATTGGTTTTTACACAACCACCGCAATCTCCTTGCTATTTTTTTGAAGAACCCGATTCTCCTCTGTAGTTTGAGTACCACAGTCTCCTTGCTATTTTTTTGAAGAACCCAATTCTCCTTTGTAGTTTGAGTATCCTCAGGTCCCAGCACTTTATTAGCTCCCCAAATTATTTTTTCTCCATTAGCATCTGATAAATTCTGATTTCTATCAGACACCAAAACTGGAGATAGAGTCGTAGCTTTATTATACTCCATATCCTTCTGACAGCAAGTTCTTCTACTATAGTGGCAATGGTCGTCAATGCTATAAAATTAAAATTTATAAACCTTCCTATCTCTATTCTAATTTAACCTAGTACAGTGATAGTACAGATTGATCTCGTGAAGAATTGATCTAATCATTAAGCTATCATTCCTATTATTTTTAGAAGTTTTATTATTAATAAAATAAAACTAAAAAAAACACAAATAAATATATTAACAAAAACAATAAGATAAAATAGGTTAAAGGATCATTCTCTATCACTAAACAATCAATCAAATTAATAACCAAATTTTATATCTAATTATTCATCAAAATTATCAATCATGGAAAGCACACAAGTTGGAACTATCTCAATATTTCCTTAGTTTGTTTTTAGATAAAATAAGTTCTTTATCTAGATTTTATTAATTAGATTAACCATGAGCATGCTCTCTTTGTTATATCTAATTAATGCATTAAGCAGAGAAATATAGGTTAATTCTAATTAACAATCACAAAAATTCAAATTATTTTTAACTTAGATTATATTCTTCGTCATAACCATAAATCATAATTTACTACCAAAGAAAGATTAATGAGACAATTATGGATCTAATAATCTAAATTAGCAATATAATTCTATCATGTTTCATTCAAATGATCATTCCAAAAAATATAAAATAGAAATCATGAATCAATGAAGCATAGAAGAATATAACAATTAAGAATGAAGAATTGAAACATATAAAATTTGAACAACTAATTTAACATCATGTCTAGGACTTTGAAATCACCCTCAACCAAATAGAAACCTAGACTATCATGTATGTAAGGATAAATAATAGAAACATCATGCTAGAGAAGTAACTGAAGTTGCATAGAACAATTTTCAATCGTGACGAACTTCCTTAACAGACCAATTGGATTCTGACTCTCTAAATCTTCTCAAGGTCAATCCTGGTTTACCGCAAGGCAATCTGTGTCTGGATAACTAACTCCACACCATCCAAAACTACTCATCCCCAAATTAATTGAATTGAGACAAGTTAGTCCCTATACTTTTGATAGATAGTCCCTATACTTTTGATAGACAAATTTATGTCTAAATTCTCTATTAGTATAAATGGTACAATTGAAAATGAGTCGTTAACTTTTGGTTGGGCGTTGAGATTTTCTTCTCAATTGACCCTGTGTTAAAGGGTAATATAGGGCAAAATTTGTCATTAATGAAAATAAAAATTACGCATTACTTACTTCCTCAGTAAATTCTTAGAACTCTCACCCATTTTCTTCTTCTTTTACTTCAACCTTGTGTCTTGTTTCCAAAAGCTCATCCTATAAATACTTTAATCTTTTTTGTTTTTAAACGAATGAATAAAATCATAAACTATTTTATGGGATTTTAAAGATTAATCAATTGTCAATATTCTTTTCCTTCATCTTATCTATCTTCTTTTTAAACAAAATTTCTCCTTTCTCTTGAATGTTCAAGTTCTTTGTTATTGTTTAGGATTCATGACTGATCAACAAAATCTTTAGGGGAAGAAATAGTAACTAGCCTCATTAAAATTTTAAGAATTCATATTATGTTCATCAATAACTACAAAAACTTATCTAATTATATAAGATCTTTTCTTTTAAAGGTTTACAGTTTAAGTTGATAATCCAAACAAATGTTTTTGACAAGTGTGTTTGAGGAGGTGTTTTAATAATGTGTTGTTTCTCTTTTTCTCTTTTTCTTTTTCCTTTTTCTTTTTCTTTTTTTTTGTTCCCTTCAGCTCTGCCAATATCATCGCTTTTTCCTTTCCTCTATTTCATGGTGAGTCTCCACTTAGACATCTCTAGTAGAAATACCAATGTGAATGCAATTTGGCACAAAAAAAGTGTTCAACATGCGATTACTACCATCATATCGTTTCAACTTGTGCTCCAATGCGATAAATGGAAAGGTTATGGTAATTAGAGTAATTAAAGTAGAATGTAAATTCTTGTTGTTTCTTCGGTAAATATTTATTTGCAGATCAGGGATTTGCATATAGCTGAAAGAGAAGAAGATATTGCCTACTATGCTGGTTATGTAGGTAAGGTTGTTTAAGTTACTATATTTAGGATTATTTATTGTGATTCTCCTAACAAGCTATAATATTTGTTGAAGGCTCTGCATATATGCTTGGTAGAGCTTTGACATCTGTTTTCTGGGGAGTAGTGGCTGATCGTTATGGTCGAAAACCCGTCATAATATTAGGGACTATCTCAGTGTTAGTAATAAAATTTTTCCCTTGAGATGATGATTCATTTCTATGAAATTAAGTGTGGTTCGTTTATCTCACAGATCTGACTGAATTTTTCTCTCACAATGATCTAATGTACTCCACCCCAGGATTTTTTTTCAACGCTCTCTTTGGCCTTAGTGTAAACTATTGGATGGCCATCACTACAAGGTTTCTTCTTGGGAGTTTGAATGGTTTACTTGGACCGATAAAGGTATCAGATTGTTCTTTGTATGAATAACAATAATGATTTGGTTGCAGATGTCCTATACAGCTTCATAAGTATAATTAATTTGTTCCTTGCTAGTTCTCTCCAACCTAAATTTGTTTTTCACTGATGGTTTAACTTCCTATGACCAGGCATATTCAAGTGAAATTTTCCGGGAAGAACACCAAGCTCTAGGAATGTCAACAGTGAGCTTTAAGGGCCTACGTCTTGTGAAAGTTTTTTATTTTGTACTTGGTGATCTTAGTTAGCGATATTTATTAATTGGTTTGATTTCAGGTAAGTGCAGCATGGGGCATAGGATTGGTCATTGGCCCAGCTTTGGGAGGCTTCTTTGCCCAGGTACTTCTTTTTCTTATTTAGTTGAGGAAATTCGTCTATGAAGAGCTCTATTTTGTCAATCAAGTATATTTTTCCCTTGGTACTTCTATGTACAAGTTTTGAACTTGATCTTCACAGCTTAGATTTTAAAATAAGAGAAGAAAGAGAGGCATGAATCTAATTATGCTTTTACAAACTCGAGTAAATTGTAATACAATCTTGTCATCTTGTGTAATTTCTGAAAAACTTCCTGTAATTTTATAAAAATAAAGTCACTCTAGCTTACTTGACTCATGAAATTGTGTGGTGCTGGTGCATACACGGCTGCATGTGGAGCTCTACAATATTCAATTTTATACAACTCTTTTATCTTTCTCAAATTAATTACGTTATTAGAATTAAATGCAAGAGTTGGTAAGTAAATCCTCATGATAATTGTGATGCTCAATCAAGTCCAGAATACCTGGCTTAGTATAAGCCAGATAGCATGTAAAAGCCTCAAAGGGATATGAAATTTAACCTATCAAAGAAATTTGTTTCAGAGTTTTGGTTTGATCCTAATATCTTCTGCTCTAATTAAACTTGAACACATGCCAAATGTTTGAGTTTCTTCTTTCCCTTTCTATAAGTTTTCATCATCAGGGTTCAATTGAAAACTATCTGAAAAAGACTCTGATTCCAAAATTTTAAACCTAATACTATTCTGTATCTATGCCAATTATCTTTTATGCGTGTGACTTAGTATTTCGGTGTTTCTTCACAAACTCTTTTCGTTCAGCCAGCAGAGAAGTATCCAAGTATATTTTCCAAAAATTCAATCTTTGGAAGGTAATCTGTTTATATTTTCAAGTATGGTGCATGTTTTCCTATTTGCATGTCACTCTATCCTTCACTATGCTATGATATTCTAAGTATGAGTTATTGCAGGTTTCCATTCTTCTTGCCTTGCTTTATCATATCAGGTTTTGCACTTGGAGTATTGATTTTTTCTTTATGGCTTCCGGTACCTATCCATTCTATTCATACTTAGTTCATGAATCTTCTTCATAAATTTTGGATTTCTTTTTTCGCATTTCATTTGTTCATTTTTAGTTTCTTTAGTTATCAAACTCGCTTGGAAGTTGAGTTTTTACTTGAACTAATTAATTTAACTTTAGTTCATATACGAGAAGTTGAGTTTCTAATAAATATCATAGTTTGTATATTTTTATCAAAGTTGATCAACTTTGTTGGTCGTGTCTTGAAGAAGCAGACTTCTCATTCATTCGAACATGAAGTAAGGCTTTGTGACATAGTCCGACTGATGGAGGATCTAGAAGTTATTTACTACCTATATTAGGCATAATTTTAGAAATTAAAATGTGTCATTAATAAATAAATTGATTAATTATCAAGATTCGTCCTCTATGATTCTCTTTCTCTCTAAGTTTTTATCTTGATTCTCTATTACTCTTTTACGATTCTCTTTCTCTCTAAACTTTTATCATGATTCTCTATTACTCTTCTACGTATTCATCTGTTTCTATCTTTGTTCAATCCATCTCTTGTTATTCTACTAATTCTAAATAATAATAATATAAAAAAGTTATAATAGCCAAAAGAAAAATTCAGAAAAAAAAAAAATTTAGTTTAATATCAATATTTACGCATAACATAGGTATGTAAATAGCTTCAAGATCATTAATCATCTCCCATAACTTTAATTATTTTTATAAAAATTCTAATTTTACTTTGAAAACCTTGAGAATTGATGAGAAATCAATATCATATCAGCTATAAACATTGCGTGACTAATGTTCATATTCACAAGACATGTAGTACATACTTATTATAATGTGCATTTAGTATATTGTCTATTTGTTTCAGGAAACATTACACAAGCACAAGGGGAAAAAAAGTAGTAGTGATTTGTTCGAGCCTTTGGAAACTGCATCTTGTCTAACTGATACAAGTAGTGAAAATAGATTACGAACTGAAGGAGAGCGGAGTCCTAAGAAAAGCCTTCTTATGAATTGGCCCTTAATGTCATCAATATTAGTTTATTGTGTTTTCTCACTTCATGATATGGCATGCAGTGAGGTATCTTATCTAATATCACAACCTAATTTAGGTTGAGAAATAAAGCTTTATATATGTGTCTATTCATGACACATTTCCATTTCCATAATTCCCTTGCATCTATAGCGCTTTCATCTTATGCTTTGCTTATAATATTCATATATCTACTCGAAATACTTTTTGAGGCATGATTATCTTATGTTTTTCTTCATCAAGCATTCTCTCTCTGCTAATTGTACTTCTTTGCTTCCTATTGTAGTCTTATTTCTGTTCTAGTTTCCTTTTATTTATTTTTTTATTACTGATAATAGGTATATATACTAAACTTTTGAAAGACTTGTATTCATTGTATAATCCAAAATTTCCATTCAAACAAACCCTAATGTCGGTACCTTTTCATCTTTTGTTATGTGAAAGTTATTCCTAGTAGCGGAATAATTAAAATTTTGCCAGAGCTTTTTCTTTTGTTTTTGTTTGTGTTTTGCTTCCTCTTTTGAAGGTATTGGTTATTTTGTCCAACCCTAATTAGGAGTATTTTTCGTTCTCTTTTTCAATGACGTTTCTCTTGTTCTATCGAACTTCATCAAAAAAATGTAATTAAAATTTTATATGTTCATTATAATTGTTCATTATAATACTGTTTAATATCATCTAGCATAATTTGAGCTTTATATATGAATTTGTATGATCTCGTCCTGTCATTCATATGCATTCTGATTTTTTTATTCTTCCCCTTTACAGATTTTCTCATTATGGGCTTTAAGTCCTCGAAAATTTGGAGGTTTAAGTTACTCAACTGAGGTTGTTGGTGAAGTTCTTGTCATCGCAGGTAAGCATTTGACCAATTTTAAACCCGGCCAATATCTTAATCATGTTAGGCTTATTTCACGTAATTCATCTCTAAAATTTCTACTGTTGATTTCTATTTTTCCGTTGTTGGACTATTTGTGGTCCACTTCATATCACTAAATCCATCCAAAAGCTTGTAGGATTTGCATTAGAAATTTGTTGTTTATTATTCAGTCAAGAAGAAATAGTTCCAATGGCTGATATAGTTTGTATATCGTTTGGGTTTTATTCATTTTGAGTCTCTAATATATTCCAAAAATATATAATTGTTTCTGAAGTCAGTTTTCATATCTTTTTTTTTTCCCCTATTTTCATACTAATGCATTTTACTTTTAAAAGTCTCATTGAACAATAGATCTATTGCACTTAAGACTACCTCAATTGTAACAACTCCCTTTTTAGACAAATCTAGGGTGCTCTAATGATACAGAGGCTTGAGATATCATTACCTTCCAAGTCATATAAATAATACTGGTTCATATACAATTAAAATTTTAAGTGATTATTTGTTAGTTACTACAGATGCAACGATCGCTGACAAGATATTCGGCTTTTAGGGTTTTCTCTTATTATCTATCAGGTGTTCTTGTATCCATTTGTGGATAAGCTTTTTGGTCCCATACTCATTTGTCGAATTGCAGGGGTAATTCTTATGCTTCTTGTGATTTAATGTGATACTAGGGATCCTGAGTGATTTACCACAATTTTAATTCCATTTGTTGTGACAAGTGAATTTGGCTCATCTATTTCTAGAAGAGTAATCCATCACGTTGGAAATTAACGATAAATCACGTGTCACTTCTAAAAAACTTTTAGTAGACCACTTGGGATCCCAGCATTATTCGTTCTTTTTATGTATCGGCTGTATCTATTATACAATTTTTCCCTGTGATTTTGGATACTAATTTCCCATATATTATATGCAGGCATTAACTATACCTCTATTGACAAGTTTCCCATTTATTGCCTTGTTATCGGGGTCCACACTTTTCGTGCTGACAAACATTGCATCTGTGATTAAGAGTATTTTTTCTGTAAGTTAATATGCACACGGTACATTCGTTTTAATATGACCAAATCTTATCTAGCTAGCACTACATGCATTTTGATTGTTTCCTAGGCAATATTTATGAGCTTTACTGAAACTTAATTAAAAAGCTTGCCTAGCTATGATTAACTAAGGATGGCCATATTAATTCTTCAGAATTGAAGACATTGTTTATGAAGGTAGTTGCGATTTAGGGCCAAATGAAGGTGTGAATCATTTCATTCTAGCTTAGATTATAATAACTTGAAATCTATTTAAGATAAAGTTTCATTTCATTAGGACAATAATCTTTGTGCAATCGTGGTGCTATACAATTAAAAAGGAGTTAACCCACCATTAATGGATTTTCTTTTCTATATTTTATATATAATAAACTAGCGTTTCATTTCATTAAGACAGTAATCTTTGTGCAATCGTGGGGCCATACAATTAAAAAGGAGTTAACCCACCATTAATGGATTTTCTTTTCTATATTTTATATATAATAAACTAACGCAAACCAAAATAAAATCTGAAATAGTACCTATGGAAACATATTAACACATCTTCCAGGACAGTCACAAGTCTAGCAAAACCTGCAATGCAAAAACTTGAGTGACCAAAAGGTTAAGCTGAACTCTAGGCTTTTTGTGAATATTTTTAAAAATGACATTTTAAGAATGTCAAAAATCTTTTGACCTATAATCAAGAGGTACTTAACTGTGAAAAACTCTTAAAAATATCATAAATAATAGTTTCTTTTTGTCAATAAGCACTTGATTATGAGTTAAAACATTCTTTGATACTTCTAAAAATGTTACTATTAAAGAAAATTTCACAAAAAATTAATTTTGACCCAAGTTAGTCCTACACATATCCTTTTTTCTTTGATTTATGTGAACTTGACATGGGTCTCCATCCCTTTGCCTTTCAGTATAAATGGGCATTCCTTCTACAAGGGTACCTTTTTCTATATTTTTAGTACAGTGACAGGCCGGGTTAGGCATGACCCATTAGGATTATGGGGTTCACCTTTTCATGGTGAGCTATTTAGCGATTTGTTTTGTCGGATTTAGCAAGGGAGGAACCGATTTCATAGAAAGAAATTGAGGGGAGTGCGGCTAGAATTTTAACTGTACACAAATATGAGAAGTGACTGGTCCTCGTAGAATTAGTGGTTGTTCTTACTTCTTAGTTAATGAACATTATAAAAATAGCGGGTGAGAAGTGGGAAATGACTAATATAGAGTCAGTTCTATTAAGTTGATTAATAGTCTTGAGTAGATCATGAGACACCTTACTATTACTATATCACTAGTTTTACTACTAGGACAGGATAATAGTAAAATAGATCAGGTCTTTCTGTTGCACTTGTATCCTTGATTAATAGTCTTGGTTTGTACTTTTCTGACCAAACAAATTTTGTGCTCTCTAGGTCTCTATTATAACTGGCTTATTTCTACTTCAAAACAGAGCTGTGGTATTTTTTTTTCTTGATCTGCCCAATTTTTCTAGTTCAATTTTCTTAGTAATATCCTTTGTTGCGTTGTGAGAATAGGACCTCGTAGCTTAATCTAACTTGATTGCATAATTAAACAACAGGAACAAGAACAAAGAGGAGTTGTTAATGGCCTTTCAATGACTGCAATGTCCATGTTTAAAGCTATTGGTCCAACTGCTGGTGGTGTAGTGTAAGTTACCTTTCTCAGAACATAAATTTATATTTAAAAAAAAAAAAAAAGATAATAATTTTTCGACCTGATTGACATATTTTCATGCCTTTTCAAAGATTATTAGGGTTAAGCGGGAAGACCTGATATTAAAAATAAATAAATAAATAAATAAAACAAAATCGACGAGATATGAAATATAATGAGATATATTGAAATCGTCATGATAATATTTTGGAGAATAAAATAGATTTTTTTCCTTGAAAGACTTAGTTAATGAGAACATGCAATATGTACAGCTAATTTGAAGAGAAATAAATAGATAGAGATTTTAGGTTATCACCTTATTAATGGTTTAATTTTCATCCAAAATGTTAAAAATATAACTTAGCTCCATACAATTCCTGTCGTTTTTTTAACTATAATACATATGTAGAGATTATTATTATTATTATTTATTATTCGGGTCGATAATATTGAGTTGCTACCAACATGCTTTTAGGGCATTCTCAAATAATTGCTTACTCGATTTGTTATTTATGAATTATGGTTTTGGCCCCAACAGGTTTTCATGGGCAGAAAAGCGTCAAGATGCCTCGTTCCTCCCGGGTATGTCATTCAATTACATAGTCAAAATCATATTACCTTTTTTTTTTTTTTTTCTCTAGACGTTTTTCTTTTCTTTTTTTTTTTTAATTCCCTCTCGTGTCCTCTTGTCTTGAGAAGTAAAAGAAATATAGGTTTAAGTATGGCTCTCTATTTGCAAGTAGTCCTATTTGGAAAGAGGTTCTTCACTGGTTGAAGGGGTTTTTGGCATATGGTTGTCCCCTCAACTTTTTGTAAATTGGTAATTTGATACCTGAATTAAATTATTTTGCACTCAAGTGCTTGGATTTTCAAATCAGTAACTATCATCCCAATCTATTGAAGGTGTTAAATTAATTAAATTAAAAAAATAATTAATTTTTAATAATTTTAAATTAAATCTTAATCCATTTAAGTTATTTATTAAATTAATTTAGAGATAATTTTATTTAATTTTGAATTAGTTTCAAATTTGAATTTTAAAATTTCTAATTTCCACAAATATGTTAATTTCTTCATATTTTCCCGCCAAATCTATGAGTATTAGGGAGATACCAATTGTACTCTTAGAAAATATAACGCATGATTTTCATATATTAATTCTGTCCAAAATTTAACAGCTCCTCACAGTTTGGGTCTGATTGCTAATATTTTGAGAATTCGATAAATTGATTGTAAAAAGAAAATTTTAATTTAAATAACACATTATCGATTCACAAAAAATTCGGGAGCATGCCAAGAACCACATTATTAAATATAGCATGTTGGCAATTATGTATGCTGAATTCAGAATCAGTTGTATTGGCCGGATCTGACATCCAAAACATGGCATATGTTTTCTCATTTTCAGTGTGAAAACAATGTGTAATAAGTATATAATACTTTATTATACTTGAGACGTTTCATAAAGAGTAAAATAATAATTTAGCAGCTTAAGTGCAATGCAGGCACCCACATGGTTTTCTTCATCTTGAATGTGGTTGAGGCAATTGGAGTGATAATGACATTCAAACCATTTCTGACAACACCGCAAGTGGCCGGTGGGTAGCTAAATGTTATTAAATTTTCATGCTAACGACAAGGAAAACCAAAAACCTTCCACTTTATTGCATTTACTTGTAATTTATATCGCAGCGCCTTTTAGTAATGTCAAACCGGTCTATCACGGCGTGGATGGTGACTGAACGGTCGAACCCTTTGGCCAGAAATCCAGAGCCTTAATTTTTTTGGGTAATAAAAAAAGGCGGATAAAATCCTGAGTCACTTCTCGTAATCACCTTTATTTTTAATTGGTTAACGTGACAGAAAGTCTTAATAAGGAGCATTGCTTACCCGGTACTTTCATTGTGCATTGCAGTGCTAATAATGCATCGTATAAATAACAGATGACTAAAGTTTGAAGGTTAAAAAGAAGAAAAAAAATTTAAAAACAAAAATAGAAGTTCTGAGGAATAATTTAAATTATGATTTATTTTATTTATTTATCTTATTTTATTTTGGATTTAGAGTAAATAAAAAGAAATTAAAAAAAAAAAAAAAAAGAGAGTCGGAAAAAGAAATCAAACTGTGCGCGAGTATAAAATCAAAAAACCTCCGCTATCTCGACCATCCTTTCAAGCTCAAGAGAATCGGATGCGAGTGTGTCGTACACGCGCGAGATAAGGAGAGTGAGAACAATGGAGGGAACACGTGGGGCCCACCGACGCCAGTCGCTCTAATGCCACGAAGCCGTGTTTGTTCCTGTACCCCACGAGAACCGTGCAACAGGTTCGGCATCCAGTTAAAAGTCGCCACGTTAGCTCTTGGACTTTTACTATACTTGCAGCGAATGATGAGCCATTTAAGTGACGCGCTCATAGGATTCCGCCACACGTGATTAATTCCCAAGGCTCAGAAAACGTGAAGGAGAGAAAAGGGGAGAGTGGGAATTGCGGCGATTTGACCCTTTACCCCACTAATCACATTTGCACTTTTAGAAATGGAGAGAATTGCACAATACTCGAGTTATAAATTATAACCGGAACGTTGGGAGAAAAATACACGTTTATTTTGAGAAAGACTACGAGATGAGTGCGAAATGAAACTAGTTTTTAGTTTTTAGATAGGCTAAAAGATAATTTTAATCGTATAGTTTTTTTTTTTAAATTTTGATTTTTGAGAATATTTCAATGTTTATATATTTAGTTTATTAAATTTTTTAATATTTGTAAGTTCAATATATTATTTCTTAGTTTCTTATATAAATTTAGTTATATTTTTTTTTATATGGTAATTTAAACTAGATTATAGTTGATATTTTACTATAATATTATCTTTATGATATATTGTAGATCTTATATAACTAGTAAGATAAATTATTTTTAGTGTTAATTGAAAGAATTTCTCATATTGAATACTTTAAATTAATATTTATTCTTCAATATTATATTTTCCAGATATATATTTAGGATGTGAAACATATAATTACATAGTGAATAAGAATCAAAGTTGGTAACAATTAAACAAACAATTAAGTGAGTCTTTAAGCATTGTTTTTCTCATATTAGTATTTTCATTTCAATTATTATTTATGTGATTATTATTTTAATTTATAGCTAAGTTAATTTTATTTTTTTTATTTTTTGTTATATTTATATTATTAATTTACTTTCTGTAGGATCGACATCTTAATTTATATTACGATAGTTGCTAGTATATTTTTAGCGTAGACAAATTTTGGTAAAATAGAGTTATCATATATTTTTTTTAAACTTTGTCAAAGATTTCATCTAACTTTATTTTCTGAATGTTAATTTTTACGCTAGTTGTTATTCAACACATAATGTAAAACTATTCAATGAATATACCTAAAGGACTTAAAATTAAAATTAAAAGTATTAAAGGTAATTATGATTAATGTACATAGAGTAGTTAATTAATCATTTTTACTTATAGTGTTTTATTTATAGGAGTATTTATATTAGTTATTACTAATTAGGTAGGTGACAAGAATATTTAAACAAATTCAGTAAAACACCTATAATTAAAATTAGATAAATGAAGTCAGCGTCGCCCCACTTGGAGGCCAGAGAGGGTTTTTCATTCTCTTTCTTTGACTTTCTCTCTTTACCATCTTCTTCCATCGCATCTTACTCCTTTTCTCTTTTTATTTTTCAGTTTTAATAAACCGAGATTTAGTATTGGTTTATAGTATCACCTTTAGTATGGATTTTAATCTGATCTAGATCTTAAGTACGAGATCTCTTCTTAAATTTAGATCTGTTTAGTAGTCAGTTTTTGTTTGCTTTTCTTTTCCACAGGCCTGGATCTCAATCAGTATTGGCCTCATATAATCTATCCTGCTAAGAATGCAGTCAGTAGTAAGTGTTTAAGACAATAGATTGCTAATGGTCTTTGTTATCTCTTTCTCTTGAAGAATTAGAGTAACCTACACATTTGTTCGTAGTTATGTTTGTATTCCATTTTTTATCTCCTCAAAGGAGTTTGAAATTGTAATCCTTATACTTATATTATAATTTAAAGTTTTTGTTTTGATTAATGAGATTTCCTTGAGAAGTCGTTTATATAAAAAAAAATAGATAAATGTAATTATAATCTATGTACGGTTACTCAAGGTGCATTGTTTGAATTTCAGCTATTAATTGATTGTTAATGTATTGTTTGAATTTCAACTACTAATTGATTGTTCATTATTTTAGTCTCCTTTTTTTAATTCTAATTTATCATTTCAATAAGAATTAGAAGACATTATATTTCGTTAATTGACAAAATCTTTAAATTCTTTGGAATAGACTCCTTGTTAAGAAAAGAAAAGACAGAAAATACTGAATTTACATAAAATTATGTGAAGTATATATATACATATAACACATGGAATTTTTTAAAAAATATAGTATCATAACTGCAAAAAAGAATTGAGGCATATGTTCTCTGTTATGGTAAATTTGTTTAAGAATAACTTGTTTTGAAATTGTTTTTATCTTTCAAATGCAAAATTGAATTCTAAATCTTTTTATTTATTTCATAGGACGATATAATTATAAATTGAATTCCTTTTTTGAGTACGAAGAGATATATATTAGTAATTTTCTTGAAAAATTCTTTTAATAATAGATGTTGTTGTGCAGTCTAAAATCTATATATTGGTCAATGCCAAAAAGGGAAAGTTAGTAACCGAGTTGAACGCATCAGGTCGCATGTGAATTTTTCCAATCGAAGTGTGATCTCCTCCGAATGAGTTAAGTACGACCAGTATGAAAAGAAAACTAGATCAAGCTTCATCAAACGGGTAATCTACAAAGAAAGGGAAACAAGTTTCTGAATGAAGATCGACCAATCATTCCATTTAAGTTATTATCCAATTATATTATTACTCGAATTATATTTTCTGATTATACACTTTCCCATTTTCACAATTGGGAACATTGAGCCACCCTCACCTATATGAAGAGAGCTCAGTATTGTTATAAAAAGAGGACTGGGCGACATTCTGCAATTCACTCTCTTTTCTTTCTCTATTTTCACCTTGAGACTTAAAGAAACTCTTGTAATTCTTCAGAAAATAGTGAAGAATAGTGGACGTAGGCTCATCTTTTTTGGGGCTGAACCACTATTAAATTCTTGTCTCCTTATTTGTTTTGATTTATCAACTCTTTTCACATACAAACCACATCTCGAATTTTTCCTAAATTCGTTGTTGAAAAAACCTCCGTCAACAATTGGTGTTAGAAGAAGGGCTATTCCAGCAAAAAAGTTTGTCAATTTTGCTTCTTCAATAATGGCAAACACCAAAAACACTACCAGAAATACCAGAACTAGCCAAAACCAACCCCAAATCACTGCTGCTGCACAGGTCGATCCTGCTCAGGATCAGCCTGCCATGACCGCACCAAAAAAATATTATCCAGAGACAGGATTCGCATGAAGGATGCACTAGTGAACCTTCAGCAATCACTAATCAGATTAATGATTCTCTACGATGACTTGTTGAGGGACAGATGGTGACTCCACCACAGTACGAACGTCCCAGAGATCGTCATACTCAACGACCTGAGAGAGGAATTCAAATCCTAAAGACAGGGAACTGCGACCAGCACAGAGCCCAGCAGGAGCGCCATGGAGATCGCACCTCCAAGGGAAAAGGCAAGGTTGCAGACTTGCCTCAGGAATCTGGTACTGAGAGTTCGAGCATAGATTGTGATCATGGACAACCTTCTCGAAGAGCAACCATCAATTCTGATTGTCTAAGCAATGAACAAAAATGTCAATCGGGGAGCGTCTTTGAAAGGATTAGTAAGGAGTCGAGACAGAATCCTGCGGACCTGAGACAACACTTAGAACAGCGACGTGGTCATGAGAGATCCACATCGCATCATAACGACCAAAGTCGATCTCATCGCACTATTACATTGGAATCTTCACAAAGGTCGCTACAGACCCTGCCTAACCAACCTACCTTATATCATAATAACGACCAAAGGCCACCCTTGCCACCAGTAAGAGATAATACTCTTTCTCTGAATATCGATGTTCATAATTTAAGGATCGCATTAGATGCACTTACTGGCTGGGACGATGTGCTCACTGATGGGTATCGTTAATCGCCATTTAACGAGGAAGTTTAAGCTGCTACCTTACCTGTTGGATTCAAATTTCCCACCATAAATACTTTTGATGGGAAAACTGATCTACAGAATCATATGGATCACTTTAGCGACCTGATAGGACTCCATCATGTAGATGATCTCGTATGTTATAGATGTTTTACTATAACTCTCACAAGAGCAGCAAAGAAGTGATTCCGATAACTTAGTCTGGTTCAATCTCGTCCTGGCAATAATTTCAGACTACGTTCTTAAGGCAATTCCAGGCTGCGAAGATTCCACTTGTCAGCATGTTTGCTATTCGGCAAGGTCCAGAGGAAACTCTACAATCTTACCTCAACCATTTTACCTCACAGTTGGCAAAGGTTAACAACCCACCTGAAGGAAAAGTTTTAACTCTAATGATGGCCGGGGTGTGACCAGAGACTAAACTCTGGGAAGAGTTACTTGAGTGAGAATGTAGAACCCTTGAAGACTTCTATTGAAGAGTTGGTCGGCATCTAAGGGTGGAATCTTCACGCGAGAATCTTTATAAGATGAAAAAGGAAAGAGAAAAAGATGCTGCTAAAGATGCGAGCATGACCAACAATAATAATAACAAGAAGTCAAACCAAAGGAATAACGAACAATCAACTGAGAAACAGTCCAAACAGAAAAAGCAGGAGATTCCAAGAACTCCTATAAGATTCAATAATTATACTGAACGCACCTATAGATTACATCTATACGGTCAAAAATCAGCAGGAGCGATATCATCAACCAGAACTGATAAAACGGGATAGAGTAAGGCGTGATCCCAACAAAATCTGCCAGTATCACAATGACATTGGACATGATACCAATAACTACTATGCCTTAAAGGATGAAATCGAAGATTAATTAAAGAAGGACGGCTACGGTAGTACACCAAGCAAAACAATGAAAGGCGAGAAGAAAACCAACAGCGACCTCCAGAAATTCAACGCGAAGTGCGAACTATTTTTGGAGGACCGCATATTGGTGGAGATTCGAAGAGAGCGCAAGATAGGTGTGCACGAGAAGCTCGACAGCAGCTGTTGACCAATGTCATGCACCTTGAGCAGCAACCGCAAAAGCTTCAACGGGTACCAGACATAGATATTATCTTCATGGAGCAGGATGCGAGAGAGGTCTGTTACCCACATAATGATGCATTAGTCATAAAGATCAATTGTGGAAGCACACAGTTATGGCGAGTATTGGTCGATAATGGAAGTGCTATCGACATCCTGTACAATGATGCCTTCAAGAAGATGGGGTTGAGTGAAAGTGACCTAAAGTCTGCCGTCACTCCACTTTACGGATTTACTGGTAACAGTATAATGCCTAGGGGCATGATTGAGTTAATGGTTTACATTAGAACTTATCCTAAGGTTTCAATGTTAATGACTCAATTCTTGGTTGTAGATTATCCCTCTGTATTCAATGCTGTACTAGAAAGACTAATACTGAGGGAACTTCGAGCAGTCACTTTAATTTACCACCTCGCTATGAAGTT
Source organism: Parasponia andersonii (assembly GCA_002914805.1). NCBI lineage: Eukaryota > Viridiplantae > Streptophyta > Magnoliopsida > Rosales > Cannabaceae > Trema > Trema andersonii. The sequence goes on from JXTB01000137.1 coordinate 795,106, forward strand.
CCCGACTCAACATGGAGTAGGCGAAGTGCGAGGCAATCAATATGACGCGCGGACTTGTTATAATAATTCTTTAAAGCTTGTAGCAAAAGATGTGGTACCTCGCACAATGATGGTCTAGCTACAAGGCAAAACTTCAAGTGAAGTGTCAATCGAGGACCTCAACCCTCGAGAAATCAATGGAGAGGTCAAGACTGGACCTATTGAAGACTTGGAAGATTTGTCGTTTGACATTTCTTCGAAGGTTCTAAAAATTGGAGTGAAGCTTCAAGAACCTATGCGAGCTTCATTAGTTGCTTTTCTGAAATCAAATATGAACATCTTTGCATGGCAACATTCGGACATGGTGGGGATTGATCTGAATATCATGTGTCATCGTCTTAACATAAATACAACAAAAAAGCCTGTATGACAAAAAAGATGAGCCTAAACATAGAAGAGCCATGAATCCAAAATGCTACGTCGAATTGAAAGATGAGGTAGAGAAGTTATTCAAAATTGGATTCATCAGGGAATCTTTTTACCCGAACTGGCTTGTAAACCCAGTTTTGATAAAGAAACCCAACAAGAAGTGGAGAATGTTGGGATTTTTGCCCTAAAAAGCAGATTTTCAATTTTACCCTTTTGAGTATAAACAACTGTCTCTTATATGAAATTATGATATTTACTAGATTAAACTATCTTAGTTGAATAGTTTATTCATCTGAAAAATATTTCATGACTTTATATGTGTATAAAGAAACAAACATGATTAAGTGTTAATTATAGGGAGACTTGTTTCTTTATCTAAGTCTAAATGAAGTAGTT
>JXTB01000137.1:798993-817820 GCA_002914805.1 Parasponia andersonii
CTAATCAGATTAGATTTAAATAATTACTATCCATAGATTATTTAAATTCGTAATTAATGAGATTAATTAGGATAGAAAAGATTTGAATTTAATTAGATTAATATTCAATAGTTAATTGTAATATCTATTTATCTAGTTACTATTCTAATAATAGTAATTGGAATATAGTTAAAGAAAACTAATTAGATTAGTAACTCTACTCATTAATGAGATTACTTAGACAACTAATTAATGAGATTAATTAGGTAATTAATTAATATGATTAATTAATTAGAAAAGTTATATCCTTTTATAATTAAAATAATTTTAATTAATAATAGAAATTTAATAATGATTATATTTCTATTAATTTCATTAATTTTTATTATTTAATAATTATTTAATAATTATTAATATGATTAATAATTAATAATTAATAATAATTAATAAGATTAATTATATTAATTAAAAGGATAATATTAGTACAAGGACAATTATTTGTTTTCATGATTTACAAAGGAAATTGGAACTTGATTTTAATGAGATTAAAATGTTGTTTAATAAAATATTATAATTATGTGATAATTATAGTAATATTTTGTGCGGTGTTATTTGATATAAAATATTGTTAATTATAAGATAATTATGGTATTATTTTATATGATAAAAAGTCTTTTGATAATTATGAGATAATTATGTTTTACAAAATACATTTGATATGATTATCATATTGAGTGAGAGGATTTTTAATTTTGATATTTTAATCCAAAATTATTTAAACCATTTTTTTTTTGAAAGGATTAATTTTGAGAAAATTAATGAGTGTTTATAAAGTTGTTTATATTCATTATTTGCATCTATAATTATTTTTAAAACTTTTTATAACTGTTTACTTATTTTTATAAATGCACTTGGAATTTAATTTGATTAAATTCTATATACTAAGAATCTTTAAAATTATTGGTTGAATAATTTAGCGGTTAAAGTTTCTTAGTCCATTTTTCAAAACTAATGTTTAATACAGGACTTGGTTTAAATACAATATTTCAATTATTTATTTTTGGTTGAAAGATTGTTGACTAAATAATTGAATTTTCTTCTGGAAATGTTTTGCTTGAATGATCTCTAACTTGATCGTTACGTCTTATATGCTTTTATTGTCTAATTTTAAATACATGAGATGTATAATATTATAGTGTTAGCACTTTGGCTTTGGACAATAATTGTTTTGATCATAGTATCATATTTATTATAGTATGTCATAATGTCTTAAAGTAGCTCATTCTCTTTAAGTCGCATAATTGGATATACATAATTGATTTTGTGGTTACTAAATAAGTTAGATAACTGGATAAAATCAGGATCCCTAAATTTTAAAAAATTGAGTGGGAGCGGGTATGAGATATCTATGGTCTCCATCATTGGTTCAATGGTTCTAAAGATGTGCCTCGTCTCAGAATCTTACTGAGCTCCTATAGGAAGGTTATCATCTGAGTATTACTAGTATTGAGTCTCTTAAGATAAATTTGTGAGTGGATTTTACGTACTGATCTCCCGTAGGAGACTGTATTGTTTAAGAAAGCTTGTGAATTGAAATGATGGTTACACACTCAACATAAGATACTATTAACCTCCCGTAAGAGCTATCTTAGTAATTCTATGGACTGATAAACAGGGTAATTAGCAAACTGGAATATGAGATATTTGTCTTTTTGTCTAAAGTGAATTGTTCACATTTAACTTGTAGAATCACATGATTACCCATAAGTAATTGTGATCTATGGTAGATTAAAATACCTTGAATATTTGTGACAGTATTAAGGATTCTTACACAAGCATTTTATCTTGATAGATTTCATGTTAAGTATTCTAAATTCTTTTATATTCAGATAAACTAGCAAACTTAGTCGAATACTAGGAGGATCATAATTTGCATACTTGTCCATAATTTATTCTTAGTTTCCAAATGACCAATAAGAGTATAACACATAATCTTCTTGTTTGATTATATGTCATAACATTTATGTTTTTTTATTTTACTCTAAATATACTCCAATATTTTGCACGAATTGTCTACTGATTTTAAATCAGTTACTTTGATTGATAAACCACAAAATTTGGTGATTTTGTCAAAGTTAATTCCTGATAATTAATACTCTTGTTGAGGTATTTATTATCTTACTTAAGATAATGAACACCCTTATTGAGGTGTTTATTATCTTACTTAAAATTAAATTGAAACAAAGATATTTGTATTCAATTATATTTTTCCCATGTGTTTAATTGAGAATTAAACCTATAGAATTTAATTCTGAATTGAATTTATTAAATTCGATTATGAATTGGATTCATTTTATGACTTTTGTCTAATTGGGAATCTTATTATTTGCAGTTTAAAGAAATATTGTTTCATAAGATGGACAAGGTTTCCAGAAAGAGGAAAGAGACAAAGGAATACAGTACAAGGAATAAAACGAGGACATTTATAGAGACATTTCAGTATTCAAAGAGTTTAAACGATAATCAACATGAGGATACTTCTACTGAAAAGAGGTCAGGAGCTTCTCCGGTAGTTAGGTTGTTTGGAAGGCCAAGAAAATCACTCTCTGCTGAGGATAGAAGAGAACTCTGGCTAGTGGACTTAGCATCTAGTGTCGATATCTGCAACGACAAGAAATGGTTCATTGAACCAAATCAATTAAATGATATTAGTCGTGACATGGAAGTGATAAACAATCGAAGAGTTTGAATAAAGGGCATAGGCAATGCCTACCTCAAGATCAATGATAGCTCCATGATATTGAAAGATTGCTATTACGTACCGGAGTTTAGTTTAAATGCTCTTTCGGTATCGAAGATGTTTAAAGAAGGCTATCGCTTCAAGTTTGACAAGAAGGTGAAAGTTTTCTATAATAATCTATTATACTGTGTGGGAGAAATGCAGAATGGACTTTATGTCCTAACTCCAAAGCCACAAAGTATATCATCTTCAATCATGAGCATTACTACACTTCAAGATATGGTGAATGACATCAAGACAGAGTACAACACCATCGATTGGCACAAACGACTCGGACACATGCCATGCTCAGAAATTTGCAGACTTATGGAGCTGGGTCACTTGCCTGAAGTAGATATGAGTAACGACATAAATTGTGAGGATTGCAATAAGCCAAGTAAAGTACAAGCGTCCTCTTGCTACTTGTTATGAGAAAACGGAGGCATGTTTAGAGTGCGTACATGTGTATATCTGTGAACCTATGGAGGTAGTTTCCTACAACAAGTATACATTATTTATCACCTTTGTTGATGAATATTCGGACTTCGGTCAAGTCTATTTTCTGAAGAGATACAATGATGCCCTAAATGCTTTCCATGAGTTTGACATAAAGGTATGAATGCAACATGACACCAAGGTCAAGAAGTTCAAGATTGAAGCCAAACATAAAGACGTGGATTCTCTTCGAGACCTGCTGAGGCCAACACTAGCCAATCTTGCTATTCCTTATGAATATGCGACTATCTATGAGCATAATCATATAGGAGCTGCTAAGAGGTACAACATCAGACTCAAGCAAACCATAGAGCTGATATACAAGGAGTCGCTACTATCCTATAGATACTGGAATTATGCTTTGAGGACAGCTTCGTACATCCTCAACTTCATTCCATCAGATAGAGTTAATTCGACACCTTTTCAGATGTGGATGGGCTATGTAGAGAGCTTAGAGTATCTAAAGGTATGGGATTGCGAAGTATACGTGTGCAAGAAAGTGGGAGACGTAGTTGACAAGTATTTAGAAAAGTGTTTTCTGCTTGGCTATCCAAAGGAAGAGAAGGGCTACATTCTTTACAGACAATCTACAAATACTACTTTCATCAGCATAAATGGAGACTTTCTGGAGGATGAGAAGGAAGTCCGTCAAGAAAACGATGAAGAGAGAGCTTATGATCTTCATTGCTTTTCTTAGTCATTAAGTTGTTAGTTGAACACTTAGTTTTTGTTTTTATTAATTTTGGTCATTTCGAACATTTTAGAATTTTTAGTATGCTATTTTTAGTAACTGCTTTTTGGACAAGTGGGAGATTGTTGGGATTTTTGCCCTAAAAAGCAGATTTCCACTTTTACCCTTTTGAGTATAAACAACTATCTCTTATATGAAATTATGATATTTGCTAGATTAAACTATCTTAGTTGGATAGTTTATTCATCTAAAAAAGATTCCATGACTTTATATGTGTACAAAGAAACAAATATGATTAAGTGTTAATTATAGGGAGACTTGTTTCTTTATTTAAGTCTAAATAAAATAGTTTACAATCTGTAAATAAAGATGGAATACTTTATTTACTATAGGTTGTAGTGTTTGTCTATCTCAACGGGAATGATGTGTCTCAAATCATTGAAGTATCTGACTTCTGATAGAAACACTAATACAACATAGACAAGTTATATGTATTAAACTGGACCAGGTGATATAAAGAATTGAAGTGCCGTAACTCAATTCTTATATTATTATAAACTAGCTCTTAGTATATAAATCTTAATCCTAGATGTTTGACTGGACTTGCTTTCATGGGTTATAGCCTTTTGATTTGTTAAAAGACTAACCTCTATGAAGTTAGAGGTGAACTTTGGCATATTGGAGGTTATGGCTTATGAATTGGTGGGAACACCAAATAGTTAAGGACACTATATATTAATGCAACTTTAGGTTCTTTCAAGATTCATGGAATAATGAAATCTAAGATCTTAGTAAATACTTTGTGAATTGGTTGACAATTTTGTCTAAATAGCCATTGAGAACAAAATTATCGACATTATTATTCTTTGATAGAAAGATGGTAACTTAAAGATAAATAGGTATTGGAGGGGTATTACGATAGTTTCACTTATCCAACTACGGCATTGTATAGGGATTATATATGTGCTATAGAATATGCTAGATTGATCAGTTAATCAAGATTAGTTGATTAAATCTCTATAAAAGACATGACATTTAATCTGAGAGTGCAGTATTGGGCCTTTAGTGGAGTGTCCCCTTTACTAATAATATTTATATAAATAGCATAATAAGAGTTATTATGTATTTATCATATTATTGGAACTTAGATTATTTGGATCCATTAGGTCTCTTGTCTAGCCCAATTAAGCTCATTAATTGGTTGGTGGTATTTGTGAAATAAGTTTCATGAAACTGTGTAAAATAATGATTCTACACGGAAGTTGGTATTTTTGTAAATAAGTTACATGAGTTAGACATATTTATAAAAATACACTCAAAGCCCAAATTGGAGAACAAGCCCAATCCTAATTGGACTAGGGTTAGCAGTTTTGGTCCCATATATATAAGATATATGAGAGGAAAAACTACACAGTAACTCATATAATCACACGCATAAGGCATAGGGAGAGAGAGAGATTTCGGCCAACCTAGGCTAAGGGAGAGAGAAAAATGTTTCCTATAATCTCAGTCTCATATCACATCCCGGTGTTCTATAGGATCAAGAAGGCATTCTTGATCATTCTCTAACGAATGTTTCAACTTGGTGCCCACTCACTTCGTCAACCAAGGGCAAGAGCATAGACAAAAAGATCTAGGATTAGAGGTTTGATCACCATTAGGAAGGAGATCAAGGAGGAACACACTACAAGAGGTAAACCCTAATCTCATCTCTAGGGTTTTGTATCTAGATTTGATTTATGTTGTACATGATCCTGTGTATGATGCATGTGTATTATATGATTATGAAAACTGTTTTCATGCAAAAATTTTAAAACCTAAATCCGCTAATTTTTTCGATGCGTTCATCATATGATCATGTGTTTTTCCATATCTACATACATGCATGATTTTCCTAAGTGTTAGGTCAATTTACCAACAGAGAACTTGCGTCGATTTCACTGACCTCAACAAAGCATGCCTGAAGGACAATTTTCCCCTTCCAAGAATCGACTAGTTTGTAGATGCGACGTCGAGGCATGAACTCTTAAGCTTTATGGACGCGTATTCTGGATACAATCAAATCCCTATGTACAAGCTAGATGAGGAGCATACCTCGTTCATTACTGATTGAGGATTGTACTGTTACAAGAAGATGCCCAACTCATCAACGCAGGAGTGACTTATCAGCGTCTTGTCAATATGATGTTTGCAAAATAAATTGGCAAGACAATGGAGGTATATGTCGATGACATATTGGTAAAGTCGAAGAAAGCTGAAGATCATGTCAGGCATCTTGATGAGATGTTCATAATTTTTCGGAAATATCAGATGAAGTTGAACCCCCCAGAAGTGCACATTTGGAGTAGGGTTTGGAAAATTCCTGGGTTTCATGGTCAATCAGCGAGACATCGAAGCTAACCCTTAGAAGATGCAAGCACTAATTGACGTGCAATCCCCTTGCAAACCCAAAGATGTGTTGAGCCTAGTGGGAAGAGTGGTTGCACTCAGTTGATTTGTATTCAATTCAACTGATAAATGCCAACCATTCTTCAAAGAATTGAAAAGTTCGAAGAAGTTCAAGTGGATAGAAAAATACAAGCAGGCGTTCCAAGAATTAAAAAAAACTTGGGTTCTCCGCTACTTTTGTCGAAGCTGAACCCGGGGAAAGAGTTATACTTGTATCTCGCTATTTCCAAATATGCGACAAGTGTTGCGTCAATACGAGAAGAAGAAAATAAATAGCGACCTATATATTACGTAAGTAAAAGATTACTTGATGCCAAAATAAGATATCCAGAGATAGAGAAGTTGGCATTAGCACTCATCGTCGCATCCAGGAAGTTTCGACCTTATTTTTATGCGTACTCCATCGAAGTTTTCATGAATTTTCCATTAAGTGGGCTGTTGAGTTAAGTCAATTTGACATCAATTTTTGATCTCGTACTGTGATTAAAGGTTAAGCTCTCGAAGATTTTATTGCAGAGTTCACGTATGATGTCAATCTTCCCACAGAAGTGATCGAAAAACCTGCTATAGATTTATTAAGATTGTGGAAACTTTACGTCGATGGATTATCAAACGAGAACGAACTCGGTACGGGCTTAGTGTTAATCGGTCCTGAAAGGTATAATATTCATTGTGTACTTTGCTTCGAATTTCTAGCATCAAATAATGAGGCAGAATATGAAGCCTTGATAGCTGGGCTAAAGCTCACACAAGAAATGAAGGTCGAAATGATTGAGATATACAGTGAATCCTAGTTGGTCATTTGTCAAGTGATCGGTGATTATCAAGCAAGAGGAGGAAGAATGATGGCCTACTTACAGGAGGTACAACAACTATTCTCGACATTTACTGCTTATAGCATTCAACTTCTTCCTCGCATTAAGAATACTCGGGAAGATGCTCTAGCTAAGCTCGCCTCAATGAAAGATGCTGAATTATTAAAAGTGGTTCCTATCGAATTTCTTGTGAAAGCAAGTATCGAAATAGAACCCCAAATGACCATGCCTGTTGACAAAAGACCATCGTGGATGGATCCTATAATGAAGTATCTACAAAATGGTGATCTTCTCGAAAATAAAGATGATGCAAAGCGACTTCGAATGAAGGCAGCTCACTATATCATCTATGATGGGAAGCTTTATAAAAGAAGTTTTAGCTCGCCGTTATTATTATGTGTTGATGAAGAAAAAGCACACTACATTATGAGGGAAATTCATGAAGGAATATGCGGAAATCATTCAGGGGGGCAGGCACTTGCGAACAAGGTTCTCAGACAAGGGTATTTTTGGCCAACTATGAAGAAGGATACAATGGAATTTGCCAGGAGGTGTGACAAATGTCAATGATTTGCAACTGTTCCTAGAATGCCATATGTTCCTCTAACTCGAATGACTAGTCCATAGCCATTTGAAGTATGGGGAATTGATATTATCGGAATGATCCCATTGGCGCGAGGTGGATTGAAGTATGTCATGATTACAGTCAATTATTTCACCAAGTGGACAAAAGCTAAAGCCTTGAGTACCATATCCGCAAAGAAGATAATAGATTTTGTTTACAAATCTATAATCTGCCATTATGGTATACCACATACTATAATTTCAGAAAATAGGAAACAATTTGACTGCGATGAATTCTGTAATTTCTACAACAACTTAGGTATCAAAAAGAGCTTCTCCGCTGTTGTTCATCCACAAGCCAATGGACAGGTCGAAGCTATAAACAAGATACTTAAATAGAACCTAAAAACAAAGCTGGAACAGCACAAAAGAGCTTGGCCAGAAGTGCTTCCTGAAGTATTATGGGCTTATTGCACCACTCAATGAACCACTACTGGAGAGAGTCCATTCTCTTTAGCTTATAGATATGAAGCAATAGTGCCAGTAGAAATTGGTGCGAGCTCTCTAGACGATCTGCTTATGAGCAAGATCAGAATAATGCACTGATAAGGATTGAGCTCGATCTTTTGGAAGAAAGACGCGAGCAGTCTCAACTACGGATCGTATCATATTAACAATGCACTGCTCGATATTATAATTCTAAAGTCAAAAGTAGGGAATTTGAAGTTGGTGATCTTGTTCTTCGATGGTGCTGGTGTATTTGGAACTTCTTGGGAAGGACCATATGTTATTGACACCGTCATTCGACCTGGGATATACAAGCTAGCTCATATTGGCGGACAAAAGATCGAGCATACTTGGAATGCAGAACAACTTCATCACTATTATCAGTAAATCTTTATATATATCTTCATATATTTTCAACGACCTAGGGGGCATCTCGTCATTCGTCATCATTCATCAATAAAGATGTCATTCATCAATAAAGATGTCATTTCTTTAAGATAGTTGGATTTGAATCGCAATAGCGTACTGATCAGTCACCTATTGATTGACTACTTGGTTAAATTATGCATCTTTATATTACAATGCAATGTGTTTTAATTGTTTTGCAGGAATAAACATTTGACAAAAAATATTTTTTTTATAAATTAAAGCTCGCACCCGTATGCAAGCAAAATATTACAAACTTTTTTTTGCAGTTTCGGTTTCCTTCCAGCTTTGGACAAGCTCGACCACATCTTCACCGAGGATAGAAAAGTCAAAATCCGGATGCTCGCAGAAAATGTTGTATATTAGGGTTGACGAGGCGATGTCACTGGCCTTTTCTTCGAGCTCCTTGCTTTCAATGGTCCTAAACTCTTCTACAACTTTGCGAGCCGCCTCTTCTGTCGCCTCTTTCAGAGCATCCGGATGCTCGGAGATGGTTTTCTCAAGTTCTTTGATTTTTTCCTCGAGCTTCTTCTTTTCGAGCTTTTCCTTGGCCAGATCCTCGCGCAGCTGCTGTTTCTCTGACTCGAATGAGTTTTTCACTTCCTCGCAAATCCTCTTCAAATCCTCGAATGCCTGGGCCATTTCTTCGACCTTTTCACCCTTCTCCATGCATTCAAGGATCAGGTCATACATCAAAATAAAAACTGCAGTAGTTTGAAAATATAACACACATTAGTATAAGAAAAGTGCGCCGAAGAGTAAAGATAAGAGATGCTTACGTTTGTCAACATCCTTATTACAGCACTAAAAGCGACCTTAGCTGGTCGTTGCTCCATCCTCTTCTAACCTTCTTCAGAAGTGAAACGGTCAATAAAGGTCGTGCTCAAGCCAGCTTTTTCTGGCAGTTGGCAAAGGAGTGCGAAAAACTCCTCGTCCTTGTTGACCTGGCTCGGTGCCCTGGAAGAAGTAGCTGTTTCCTTAGATAGCTTAGGCTGGCTCGCAATTTTAGTAGGCTAAAGAGGAGGCGAGCTTATAAGGACATCCTTGAAGGCAACTCTCTGCCTCTTTGAGGTGTCGACCTTCTCTTTCCCTTTCGTCGAGGGGGGAAGTATACTGTCCGGTGTCTTGGACTTTGCCATTGACCCTAGTGCTGAAGGGGGTGCTTGCAGTCCACTGCTGATTGTAATTTCTGTATAAATATGATTAGTTAGCATGCGAGGTATGTAATGCGAAAAAGAGAAGGAACAATAAAAAAATTACCTTCTTGCTTCTAAGAAATTGATGGCGATGGAGCTTCTGGAGATGGTGGTTCTGGGATAGTAGGAGAGGCAGATGCTTTTTCGTTTCCTAGGTTTAGAAGATGAGGCACCCGCTTGTTTTTGTTTCCTCCGCTTCTTTTTGTTTCCTCTGCTTCTTCTTCGAGCTCAAGAGTTTAGTTGGACGGTTGGCAGAATATGGAAGAACAACTCCCTTTGGGAACAGTCCGCAAGCGACTAAGTTTTTGGTTTTCCCAAGCTTCTTCCAATCAAATTCTTCAATTGGAAGGTTGTTTATTTTGTACACTCTTGCAAGCTACTCTTTGGAGAGTCCTAGACGCTCCCTGTTATCTGCAATGACATATGAATGCGATCAGATTCATATATTTATATAGAGTAAGCTATAAGCTGAAAGTTACCTACTAGGATATTGAAAGAAGCTATTATCTGCGTAGTCAAAGTAAAAAAATGGATTTTTCCATTTTCCCATGTTATTGCGGACTCTATGGATGGTTTTTATTGCTTGATTCGACCACTTGCTTGTATAGAAGAAGCTAAAATCTAAGGGGTTCGACTTCACTTGGTAGAACCAAGCGAACTCTTTAGGTGTGGGGGATTATAGACATAATTTATGGTATAATATGTACACACCTACCATGTATTTGTATGTATTTGGGGTTAGTTGAAAGGGGACAACTCCATAATAATCGACGATCGATTTGATATATGGATGAATTGGGAGGTGGACACCACATCTAAGAACTGCGTCTGAGAATGAGGCGGTTCCACGAGGAGGTGTGTGTAGTCGATTGAACTCTGTGGGTAGGCAAAGGGGGACATCGATTTTGTAATCACATACGATCTTTTCGAGCTTGTTTATTGTACAACTCGTCTTTATATCGGTACATGATCAATCTCCTTCTACATAGTTATAAGTCCTAGCGAATGCAGGGGCATCCCTAATATGTTGAGACCATTGTTCTTGAGGGAGGTAGACTATGTGAGGACTACTTTGCCTGGTCCTAGTTATTTCTACTTCAGGTTGTGGCTCAAGATAGTCTTCGAGATTTATAGAGCTAATGCTTGTACTGGAGAATGACGATTCCCCTAAGAACACATTCCTTTCCCTAAGTTCCTCGCTACTAGACATTTGAAAGAGAAACATGAGATGTATTTAGTCCTATGCAAGCATCAGTTATCTTTACTATATGCAAGTAATTTGGGGCTACAAACCCTAGGATTGTACCGATAACAAGCTGTTCATCGAATTTTTTCTAATAATTCTATGGATTCATCAAAAATTGTTCGAGCATCTCTTCAATAATTCGTCACTCGACTGGTTTTGGTTTTCGAATTTCAAGATTTCAGATCTTAGATTTCTCCTATGGGTTCGTCTTTCAATCATCTAAAAGTAATTTATTCGTTAAATTCATGAGAGATTCTGAGATATGCCCATTTTTCAGTTCATTGGAATATGGGGATGGGTTTATATTCAGGTCATTCATTCTCTACGGTTCATCTTTTTATTTCTAGAAATAAGCTGTGTGATTCATAGTAAGAAAAGAGTTTTCTGGTCCTATGAAAATCGAAGAACAATGATTCTTTAAATAAAAGAGAGAGAGAATATATGCTAACTTTTTTTCGGAGACTGAAAAACCGAGATGTTGCCTGAGGGATTTTGGTGATGACTTTGCCAGAGAAGATGGTGAGTTTGTGCGAGCTGAAGAGCGAATAAAGGCGCCGAGAGGATTTCTGTCTTATGGATGTTTCAGATTTCAGAAGAAATGAAAGAGGAAGAGGAGACAATAGGGTTCGAGCTTTGAAGAAGAGGCAGATAGATTCTTGATATATATTTCAAGTATCATCAAATCACAGCCGTAGATCAAAGCATTTAATTTTCAGATCTAATGGCTAAAATTCACGCAGGAGTTGATTTTCGAAATTAAATGAGTATTTTTTGAAATATGAAGAGTCTCGATTTGAAACAACAGCTGACGTCATTACTATCATCGCGTTTGCTCGAAAAACGAAGAAATCTCCTCGAGCTTTGCTAATCTCCTGAGAAAAAGTGACACGTGGTTGCGTCTGTCAGGAAAAAGTACGCGTGGATAGGATTTAAGAATTGACGACTCTTCAAGGGTTTCAAGATGACCTCATAATGTCGCATTCTTAAGCTTGCACTTATTAGAGAAGAAAGCCCCATTTTGTCCTAAAGAACTAATGGAGCTAGGGGATTGTGCGGTCTAAAATCTATATGTTGGTCAATGCTAAAAAGGGAAAGTTAGCAACCGAGTTGAACGCTTCAGGTCGCATTTGAATTTTTTTGATCGAAGTGCGACCTCCTTCAAATGAGTTAAGTGCGATCAGTATGAAAAGGAAACTAGATCAAGCTTCATCAAACGGGTAATCTACAAAGAAAAGGAAACAAGTTTCTGAATGGAGATCGACCAATCATTCCATTTAAGTTATTACCCAATTATATTGTTACTCGAATTATATTTTCTGATTATACACTTACCCGTTTTCACAATTGGGAAACATTGAACTACCCTCGCCTATATGAAGGGAGCTCAGTATTATTATAAAAAGAGGACTGGGCGGCATTCTTTAATTCGCTCTCTTTTCTCTCTCTATTCTTACCTTGAGACTTAAAGAAACTCTTGTAATTCTCTATAAAATAGTGAAGAACAGTGAACATAGGCTCATCTTTTTTGGGGATAAACTACTATAAAATTATTATTTCCTTATTTGTTTTGATTTATCAACTCTTTTCATACACAAACCACATCTCGAATTTTTCCTAAATTCGTTGTTGACAAAATCTACGTCAACAGATGCCTACAAGAAGAAGATAAACGAATATTTTTAAATAAAAATACATGCATGGTTTTGGAACATACGTGTCATCAGTTTCTTTGTAAAGTTAACAATTTTTTATTTTACTTCCTAAAAGTAAATGTATTATTTTTTAATTTGTTTTAAATGAAGATCAAAAAGTAGTATTTTTCTATATTTACAGTGTGAATATATAGATGTCCGTTTAGGGAAATTTTAGCGTGAGAGGGGCAAAATTCCTCCTACTTGTAAGGGTAGATTTTAATTAATTTTATTAGTTAAAAATTAAGAATTACAATATTTGTTATGGAGTTCACCCAACTTAATGTTATTCTCAATGAAAGAGAAACATTTCCAGTAAAATAATCTTTTACAGTTTATTTATTTATTTTTCTCTTAGATTTGGATAACTTTTCAAAAGGTGGTACAACCACCATTATTGCAGATCGGGAGATAAAATACTGAAAAATAAAACAAATAAAATCAATAACTACCATTGTTTTTATCTCTGTAGCATACAATGGCTGAAATTTATCTAATCCCTTAAAAAATTTTCCTAAAGATCCACCTAAATCTACAATTCTTTTTTTTTCTCCTCGTATTTTTTTTTTTTATTTCATAGTGTTATAAAGAGGTTGCAATTCACACTTCATCAAAACTGAAAAAATAACAAAAAAATAATAATTTTATGGAGATCATGAAATACGTATGATATTTATGTCAATTATCGAATATTTGGTTGGGCTAAACAACAATTGTTCCTCAATTTTTAAGCAATGTGACTTTTTGTTTTTGTGTTTTTTCATTTCCTGTAAAAATACAAATTATAGGTTGAAGATGAACATAATCCTGTGTGCTAGGGTTTACATAAATCTTTATTATATTATCCCTTTGATTTAATTTGAGAGTCTAAAAAGTGTTCCTACAAGTAAAAGAGATTTTGCCTCTCTTATACTAGAACTCTCCGTTTGTTTATATCCAACAAATGTAATTATTATAAGGTAATTTAATTCACATTCTTAATAGGAGATAGATATATACAAAAATTAATTTATTTTCAGGAAAGAAAAAAAATTTAATAAATGAATTTATATTTATGTTCCTTTTTGAGTAATTTATTAAAAAAATTTAATTTATCCCAAAAAAATATCTACTTAAATCTGAGAGTAGTATATAGTAATAAAAACAACGGTAATTTTTGTAATGTTTTAAGTATGTGTTAAAGCTGCAATTATAAAATAAGTTTTTTTTGTTTATGTAACACTCTTGGAAATTGCACGTGAGAAGTGAAGGGCTGCTTTTCTTCAAAGAAATAAAATAATGGCAATTTTGTAAAATAAATACAAAAAATGACTTATTTTCATCTTATATAATGTGTAAATAGGTCACACGTAAAGAACTAAAGGCGTCAAGTGATAATTAAAAAAAAAACATTAAAATAACAATTAAAATAGCAGCTGGAATTACACCAACTAATAATGTATTCATTTTTCTATATACTAATTACTATAGATTCGTATATATTGGGCTAAAGCTTGCAAATTACATATATATACACCCATAGACTTAAAATTCTTTTTCACTATTTTTCTCTTTATTTTATTTTTCTTCGTAAAGAGCTTGGACCAGTTTGTAAAGTTTATATACAGATGAATCTGGCTTGTCCCTATCAACGAATGTGACCACATATTGTTTATGTCGTACTAATCATTTTGTCTTTAGCGACAGAGTTATCTGTACCATGGATGCTCATACACGTCTTTCACTCCCAATAATATTTGGTTTACTAGTTGCATTTGGCTTTCACTTTCGTTTTTTATTATTATGTACATGATCAAATTTTTAAGGTGATTTGTTTTATGTAAATAAAGTAATGTCTTTTTTGTTTTTATATATATGTATATATAAATAAAATACTTTTCTAAAAAGAAAGTATTAGTCCATAAATTATACTCTGCTGATGGAGTGGAGAAAATTGCACCTAGCTAGGCGATATATTATCCTGACTCGGAAACGAAAGTATTATCAGTGCAAACAAAATGTCATTTTCCCAAAACAATTAATAAGAAAGAACAACAAAAGAATTTTGTGATCAGTACGAAAAATGATGACCGGAATTTTTCCCGAAATCAAATTTTGCCGAATTTGTTTATATGTTTTATATTCGTATATTTCATAGAAATGTGCATTTTATTAAAATTGCAATATGCGTATATTTATAACAAATATGCATTATTAAAATTGCAAATTAGTTCATTTCAATGTGGATGGTCCGAGTTTGAAATCTTCATCTTAGCAAAAGGGAGAAAACGTGCATTACTACCAATAAATATGTCATTGTAAATCCCAAAATGGGAGTATGAAACTCGTCAACTTGCGCTTGGCACTTGCAATAATTCTTGAGAAAAAGAGAGCGAGGGAAAAAGGAAAGTACGTGGAAATATCCCAGCCACATGAGTATATATGTTCTTTGGTAAAGAGGAAAGAACAAAGAACGATCACATCATATCATAACACATGATCACTAACAAAAATTGTATTCCAATTTCAGGTAGCAAAATCAAAATAAACCAAATATTGGTTCATTTGTCATAAAGATAACGACACCAATCTACTCTTCCAAAAATATTCTCAATCGATAGAATAATTGCGATCCTAAATTTCTGTTGCTGTACTATTATTTAAATAAATTTCCTTTTTGTTGCTGTACTATTATTCCATATATATACAATAGTATTTTAATTTATATATGGGGGTAAGATTGATTGGTATTTGCAGTATTTGTGTCTCAGCTATGTGGGGTTGGTTTCATGGTCCAGGCTGTTCATCAACATATCTCTTCATTGCCTGAAACATTGTCCGATCGCCATTTATGACTCATTATGACTTATGATTTCGTACTGGCCACTACACCTATAAAAGGCAGATTGTTTTCACTACTTTTTGTCAAAACTCAAAACTCTTCAAAATATTATCTTCCTTGTTATCAAACCAAAAAATGGCAGAAGAAGATCGTGAGTGTAATAATATTAGAGAGAGCCTACTGAAGAAGGAGTACTACTACTACCCCAATTGCCCTGGCTGCAAGGTTGAGCGGTACAAAGACTTACAGCAAGGTTTCCCTGTTCTAGACCTTCTTCGCTTATGGATCATCGTTCTTGCAACGGGTAATTATCTTCTTTTATCTTTTTATTTATATATATATATATATAATAATTATAACTTTTGTGGTGATTTATCGTGTAGATTGTAAAATTTTTGGCCTTGTTTCATATTCAATCTAATTTTCGTGGCTCAAACTTGGTGATATTATCCGTTTTGTTTGTTTCTTGTTAGATAATTGATTATTCTGAAGGATATAATTATTAATATATAAGAGCTCTTAGTGCAAAATATATTTTCCCAGTACTTTCAGAAAAAATTTTATTTTTCAAAAAAATGTAGTAATGTTTTTCTGAGTTATAACTCGACCTTGCTTGACATATCATTATTATTTAAAGAGACTTTATAGCAAATTATTTTTAAAAAATAGGCTTTCTAGTAAAATTAAACTTTCAAAGGGTCAATTAATCGTAATTTCTCTATTATTATATGGTTAGCATTGGACAATCTGATGGCGAGTATAATCTCGTTGTAACTATGTTTTCTGTCGGTGTTGAAGTTTTAAGCTCGAATGTTTTTTCAGTGTTTTATTCTTAAAAAAAAAACAAAAACTTTCTGGAATTTACAGAATCTTTGATTTCATCCCTATTTGATCACCCTATTATAAGAAAGAATTCCACCAGAAAATCCAAAATTTAAAAGTCGAGCTAGTAGTATATTTTACTAACATATGAGGTAACGAGATTAGTCGTCACAACATCAAAATGGAAATGGAAATGGAAGTGGAAAGTAGATAAATGATATAATTCTTTCTTTTCTAATTAATTACCAGTGAGAGTAATTATACGGCGTTTGGACTTGGGCTTGGGCTTGGGTTTAATTATTTCTACTAGTCCATAACCATCTGAGTTCTAAATCGGCTCAATCCAAGTCCAATGGATGTGAGGGTGATATATAATACTTTGCTTTGCTTTGTGAGGGTGAATATATAATATTGGTATTAAGAGTACGTGATCAAAAGCCGTACGTACTTTGGTAAACGAATAACCTACACCGTAAGGTGTAGTATGTCATTTGAGACCGCAAAAAAGTTGGAAGGGCCCCACATTATAAAATATACCCATCTCTTTGTGATCTCATCTCATGTAGTTTTAAAATAGTTAAGCAATAAAAAACCGGGGATTCTCTAATTTCTCGAAATACATTAAAATTAAAAATTAAAAATTATTTATTTATGCACTTCCTTTCACGACTGTTGATTTCTTATAAATATAAAATATAATTACATTCATGCTTAGGTGGTAGACACTAGACAATCTTTAATGTCTTATCAACCCTATTTCTAAAAAACTCGTACAAAAATCTTTTCAACTTAAATTAATAGATTTTAGGGTTCACCACAAAAAAATCTCCTGAAATTTGGTCATTAATTTTTGTTAATTCTATATTTTAATTTCTAAAAAAAAATACATTTATATTTTGAAATTAGAAAAATTTGTACCTTTATTCTTATTTCGAAAGTTATTTTCCAAAAAATTGCAAATCCAAACTCAAATCATGTCATTTTTATTTGTAAACAATTATACGGCAAAATATATAAGTTACAAATTTTTTGAATTTCAAAATTAATGTGAAGATATTTTTTTTTTAAGTAGAAATCAAAAGTTTAAATTGCAGAAATAGAAAGCTTCAACATTTTTTTTTTCAGTTAATCCTGAATTTTATTGGACTGCTCATATATTGACTATCATACATAAGGACTGGTCCTCATATGATTTTCATGTCTTAGGGGTCTTTAATATTCAAACGAGTTTTGAATTTGTCATAATATAGAAATGCTGCATGCACCGAACTTGGAAAACAGAAGAAACCTACATGTTTCAATATATTTCTTTTGATTTCATTTTTTTCCCTCCCTCTTCCAATCTCTATAATTTTCCAGTCTTTTCGTATCGTTGTACCAAATTATCTGAACATTTCTGTACTTATCAGTTTTCCATATTCTATCACATCACACTTTGATGCACGCAGGTAGCATAAATTGAAAATCCACATAATAATTTTAGTTCCATCCCCTAACCTTAGCTATATTCTTTCCTCTTAATTTGATTTTTTGATTTGATAATTTTTCAGCTTTGCCAATATCATCTCTCTTTCCGTTCCTCTATTTCATGGTGAGTGTTATTAATTTGTAATTAGCATCGGCTTTCCTAATTTTTCACTTTTGAATGAGAGCATGTATCTAAGTTTTGAATTCTGGTACTTGCATGCCCTTTTATTTTCTTCTCTTGTCTTATATTAGTAAGTAATGATGACAATGCTTTTTTGTTTCTCTAATTTGTAATTAGAGCATGACTTTTGCACATCATTCTTGAAGACTTGAATGATTGGACTTGTGCCCTCATGCTGGTGAACGCCAACATCAATCAATGCATATTTAGATGCCTCAAAAACTTTAAGAATATAAGATGGTAAATGTATATAGCTTGCAAATTTTGTGGCCACAAATTAATTCTTCCACATTGCGAATGAGTAGTGACCCCTTAACTAATTTTGGTGGCTGATAGCTCGAATAATTGATACAGATCAATGGCAAAGAAAAAAGAATATGATTGACAATAGATACGGTATGCTGCACTATATTAAATTTTACAACTCATTTAACTAATGAAATATACTTTTTTGTAACACTGGCGACTGGCCACTTCCGACTCAAAAATTTAGGATCCAAAAGTTGCTAGACCGATGATTTCTAATGTTTATATACAGTAAAGTGGTAGTGGTATGTTTACCATTATTGGAAATCATTATTGCTTAATTTATTAAAAGGAAGTAATAATATCGTCAAATAAGAAATTTTGTTTGAATAAGTCAAAATAAGCTCAAAATAAAGTATATGCTTGTTATATGTACAAAGTCATTGAATTACA
>JXTB01000137.1:823380-839895 GCA_002914805.1 Parasponia andersonii
AGTACTCACTGTGGCAATGATCAGTCTTGAATTTTGCTTGGATATTCATACCAATATGATGTATGCAAGCTCCATGGTGTGCTTCAGGGAACACACTCGACAATGCATTCGTAATACTTGGGTGTCGGTCCGATACGAAGATCAAGTTATCAACGTCTCCAATTGCTTCCTTTAGTTTCACGATAAAATACATCGAGGAGTCGTCGTTCTCTGAGTTGACAACTCCAAATGCAATATGATACAACTGTCTGTCTGCATCTTATGTAATCGCAGCCAACATTGTCCCTCCACAGTTTGTTTTTAAGAAGGATCTATCCACACATAGCACAGGACGGCATGATGTTCTAAAGCCCCAAATAGATGTACCCAGTGACATGAAGAAATACTTGAAACTTCCCATTCATCGGTCTCTAAATGCGTGACTGTTCCTGAATTAGTCTTCTCTAATATATATAGGTAAGATGGTAGCTTTTGATATGAACCATCCACTGTTCCCCTCACATACA
The DNA here is from genome assembly GCA_002914805.1 of Parasponia andersonii. Lineage (NCBI taxonomy): Eukaryota > Viridiplantae > Streptophyta > Magnoliopsida > Rosales > Cannabaceae > Trema > Trema andersonii. The sequence goes on from JXTB01000137.1 coordinate 823,887, forward strand.
GAAGTGTTTTTTCCCTACATCTCCATGCCTTTTCATATGTCATGTTAATTCCATATTCTTTAGAAAAATCGTCGATTATTGATCGAGGGGCATAATTAGGGTTGGCTGGATTTGTGTACTTTCTCTTAATGCAATGTCCAATAACCTATAGTGCTGTTTGTCTGTTGTCCTTATGCCTTATTGCCAACGAACATGTGTGTTCAGGCACATATCTTCACACCTCAAATATGTCAGATTGCTCCACCTTTCTAGCTCGCAACCGTCACGTACAATTGTCGTCTATACATATTATAAACCAACAGTCTTTGCTTGACTTTTTTACCTTGAACTCAAAATTGCACTTCATTGTATGCAAGTACAGCTTCAGCTTCAAGTCTTCCTTATTCTCAAATAGTTGACCGATCACGATTTTCACTGAATTAGAAGATCCAACTGACAAGTTGTTAGGAATTCCCTGCGGTAATTCTCCATCTGAAAACAAGGGAGCACTCCACTTCGCTTCATTATCTACTATTCTTACTCTATGTACTCGACTACTTGAAGTCCCTGTTGTTGTTCGTGGAGTCTAAGCTAATTTACCAAAGCATTCCTTTAACTCATCTATTTTCTCTGCACCTGTTTCAGGCACAAATGAAGCATTTTGACTGCAACCCTCACCCACCGGTGTCAACTTCGGTAAAATAGACACACATAAAAGAGTACAGTTTTGAATAGAGTAAGACATCTCCTCAAGCCAAATTTCTAGGTCACTATCAGTAATAATCTTCGTTGGAGAAATAGAGATTCCATCTCCACCATCACATTTATAAACAACCTTGAGTTCTAAATTAAAACGATTTTTATCAACTCCAATCACCTCATACAGCTTATCTACAAGGGTCACAAAAGTTATACCCATCTATACACCCATGGCCTTACTTTCTTTAGCAATATAAGACCATAATATTGTCTCTGACGAAAACATCCATTTACCATTACACAAAACTATGATGTTGAAACGTGACTCTCTAGATGAAACAAAAAAAAAAAAAGATTCGACAGAAAAAAATCATAAAATGTAAAAGGAAGAATCTATATTTTTAGCCATCGAAAATTGGTCGAAATTGGTCGAAAAAAATAATCGAAATAGTCATCGAAAATAGGTCGAAAATTCGACTACCATCAAATTATAGTCGAAATATAGTCGACGAAATTCTTAGATCTCAGACTTCATCTAAATTTGGTCGAAATTATAATCGAAATATATCGAAATTGATCGAAAAAATAATCAAAATAGTCATCGAAAAAAATAATTGAAATAGTCATCGAAAATTTGACTACCATCGAATTATAGTCGAAATATAGTCGACGAAATTCTTACATCTCAGACTTCATCGAAATTTGATCGAAATTATAATCGAAATTGATCGAAAAAATAATCGAAATAGTCATCGAAAATAGGTCAAAAATTCGACTACCATCGAATAGTCATCGAAAATAGGTCGAAAATTCAACTACCATCGAATTATAGTCAAAATATAGTCGACGAAATTCTTACATCTCAGACTTCATCGAAATTTGGTCGAAATTATAATTAAAATACATCGAAATTGATCGAAAAAATAATCGAAATAGTCATCGAAAAAAATAATCGAAATAGTCATCGAAAATATGTCAAAAATTCGACTACCATCGAATAGTCATCGAAAATAGGTCGAAAATTCGACTACTATCGAATTATAGTCGAAATATAGTCGGCGAAATTCTTACATCTCAGACTTCATCGAAATTTGGTCGAACTTATAATCGAAATACATCGAAATTGATTGAAAAAATAATCGAAATAGTCATAAAAAAAAATAATCAAAATAGTCATCGAAAATAGGTCGAAAATTCGAATACCATCAAATGGTCATCGAAATTAGGTCGAAAATTTGACTACCATTGAATTATAATCGAAATATAGTCGACGAAATTTTTACATCTCTGACTTCATCGAAATATGGTCAAAATTACATCGAAAATTCGATGCTTATACTGAGGCAGTCTTATTTTTTGAGAAATCCAGACTTTTGCAGATAATCTCAGACCCAGAAAATAACTTTTAATGTATAAATTATGCTCGTAATATATCGAAACTCAGTTAAAAATTATTTCAAACAGTACCCATAACATTTGAACATATAAATTATATTCCCATTTCGCGGATTTCCGTCCTCCGTCTTACTGCCAAGTTTTTTTTCTATTTTTTCAACTTTTATCATTTTCTTCTTTTCTGCTCTTAGAATTTCAGCTCCTTAGACAGTGTGATAAATTCAAGTATGAGATTACAGGAAAGAATGTGAGGATATAAAGGGAGGAATAAGGAGCTACAGCTAGGTTAAAGAGGAGAAAAGCGACATATACATTATAAACCAATTATTAAAGGCAGAAGTGACATTTCAGATGTGTATATGCATATTTTTCAGAGTTTTATTGAGGGAAGCATATGCGCCAAAATATGCCTCTTATAATGCATATTTAACCTAATTTCTCTTAATTTAAACTACTCACACTTACATGGTTAAGTTTAAAAATAAAGTTATTTTTGGAAGAAAATACTAAACTGCTATGCATGTAAAAATAAAACAAAAAATGGTAAAAGCGTAAAACAAGACTCGAGAACTGTTATATATAAAAGAATCCCATTACGTTTGTAAGTCTGATATTTAAAAATTAGTTTAGTAAAATTTTTGTACATTTAGATCATCATTGGAAATGTATGTTGGTACTTTAGCAATTCTCATCTTAGACATCTAAATAGTTTCTTACGCTCCTAATTCGGGTTTTGCATCAGTTATTATTTAGAGAAATATGCTATCAACCAATCCAATCCAATCATGGTTTTAGGGGAGAAAAAAAAAATCTTGATCCAATGGATTGGATAATCAAGTTTGCTCTTGGGCTTGGGATTGAGCTTTACTCTGGGCTTAGAATTTAAAAAAAAATATATATTTTTTAAGAAATATTATTATAAAGCTAAATGAAAAGCGTAATATAATCCTCTAAAAAAAAGGTTACATATTAGCAATTTGTAAGTGTAAGAGTTAGTGATTATAAAGAATAACATTTATAATATTTAAGACATAATAAGTATGGTTGTGGAAGAGTAAAAGGTATAGTGCAGTGCGTGGCCAATTTTAATGCTAGTCTAACTGAAAAATAACACGTAATAAAGTCAGATACATATATCTAATATTATCTCTTAAGTGTATATTTGTATGTATTTGGATTGGATTGGTATTACGGATTTCAATACCCATGTCTAATCAAATCAGAAATTAGATTTGCTAAGATTGTATACAATCTAATTTAGTAAAGGCTGGATACTCAATCTCTTGGATTTGATTGGATTTATCGATTTCTACACCCCTATTAGCATTGTATAATTTAATTGTGATTTTTATCGATTTATTCCAGGATTATTTTCAACACTCTATTCGGACTCAGTGTAAACTTTTGGATGGCTGTTACTACAAGGTTTCTTCTTGGAAGTCTGAATGGTCTACTTGGACCAGTAAAGGTACTTAGTCCCATATTGCTTGTTTCGGTATTAGCAAGTGTCATGTGGATGTGGTTGCAAAGTCTTCAAGTGTATATGAGTATTGTAACCTAATTATATGTATATACTGTATAGTTTAAACTTTTAATATATACAATATATATATATGCTTAAATATTACTATGTTTAAGCATATTTTTTTTAATCAACAAAATATATCCTTAAACATAGTAATATTTGATTGAGGGGTAATCGGGCGCTGTTTTGAATATTCAGTTGCCATGTGATTTAGTCTTTTAGATACTTTTACTCTTTTTTTATTTAATTTATATATTCAAATAGTAGCTTGATTATAGTTCAAACTTTTATTTTCTATTTATTCTTTTGATGAAGACTTTTAACATTTTATTTAAAATTGCTAATCTCACTTAGTATATAAGTAAAAATTATCAGGTCGAACTTTTTAATTATAGGTATTAAAAAAGTATATGCATGTACATATCAGATCAGAGTCTCAGACCAAGCCATTTTTGCTTTTTCCTGTCATGATTTAGATTTCTGATTATTGGCAGGCTTATGCAAGTGAATTATTCAGGGAAGAACACCAAGCTATAGGACTTTCGACGGTGAGATATAAGTACCTACTTATGAAAAAATGTTGCACTACATAACATAACATAGCTGAATGCTTGTTAAAATTTAAATAGGAATAGGAGTTTTTAGACTCAAAACGACAAATTCAAATTTTATGGCCACTTTCTAGGATGATTATTTATTACTAGTCAATTTATTGTGAGCGTACTTATTTTTGTGACCAGTTGTCACATTCAAATGACTAGTCATAAATAAAATGTCTTCATTGATGCCTAGCACAAATGCGTATTGGTCCTAAACCAAATCACTACTTATCAAAATAAAATGACCATACAAAGAAGTTATCTTAAAAAGTGGCATTTTGTTTGCATCCAGAAAATTTCCTTGTCCTGTCTGTTTCTCATGCTTGTAAATTTTAGGCAAGTATTTGTAGACTCTCTCAACTGCATTATCAAAGTTATTTTTCTTTCAAATATGGGAGTGACTACTTTGACTTCAATGTAATTCTTTTTTTTTTTTTAACGGCATTAATTAAATTTGATTTCACGTTAGCACAGCATGGGGCATAAGATTGATCATTGGTCCGGCTTTGGGAGGCTTTTTAGCCCAGGTACTTCTAACTATTTCTTGACAAAGATCTTATAAGTCAAAAAAATTAGCTTCAGTCCTCCAAATATTGGATGGTTAATCAAATTTTTGATGCTATAATACAACAGACATCATATTGGGCTCACACTTTTCTTTTTCATTCAGCCTGCAGAAAAATATCCAAGTTTAATTTCAAAAGATTCATTCCTTGGGAGGTAGTCTGTTTATTTTTCAACTTCGATATTTCATTATTAACACTCAGTTAATTTGGACAATGAAGAGCCATAATATTGATTGTTTCCAGCCATTAAATATCAGGGTGATCGAATTCCATTATATGACGGTTGAAAATGGACAATAATATATCAATTATAGTGACTAATTGTTGACGGAGATTTTGTCAACAACGAATTTAGGAAAAATTCGAGATGTGGTTTGTGTGTGAAAAGAGTTAATAAATCAAAGCAAATAAGGAGACAAGAATTTTATAGTGGTTCAGTCCCAAAAAAGATGAGCCTATGTCCACTGTTCTTTACCATTTTTTGGAGAATTATAAGAGTTTATTTAAGTCTCAAGGTGAGAATATAGAGTAAAAAGAGAGTTACAGAATGTTACATAGTCCTCCTCTTATGACAACATTGAGCTCCCTTCATATAAGTAAGGGTGGCTCAATATTTCCCAATTGTGAAAATGAGTAAGTGTATAATCAGAAAATACAATTTGAGTAACAGTATAATTGGGTAATAACTTAAATGGAATAATTGATCGATCTCCATTCAGAAACTTGTTTCTCTTTCTTTGTAAATTACTCATTTGATGAAGCTTGGTCTAATTTCCTTTTCATACTAATCACACTTAACTCATTCGAAGGAGGTCACACTTTGATCAGAAAAATTCACATGTGCCCTGACGCGTTCGACTCGGTTGCTAACTTTCCCTTTTTGGTATTGACCAACATATAGATTTTAGACCGCACAACAATTGCCTCCCCAGCTTCATTTGTTCTTTAGGACAAAATTTGGCTTTCTTCTCTACTAAGTACGAGCTTAAGAATGCGACATTATGAGGTCATCTTGAAACCCTTGAAGAGTCACCAATTCTTAAATCCTATCCACACTTACTTTTTCCTGACAGACGCAATTACGTGTCACATTTTCTCAGGAGATTAGCAAACCTCGAGGAGACTTCTCCGTTTTTCGAAGTTGTTTTAAATCGAGACTCTTCATATTTCAAAAAATACTCATTTATTTTCGAAAATTAACTCCCACATGAGTTTTGGCCATTAGATCCGAAAATTAAATACCTTGATCTACGGCTGTGATTTGATGATGCTTGAAATATATATATCAAGAATCTATCTACCTCTCCTTCAAAGCTCGAACCCTATTGCCTCCTCTTCCCCTTTCATTTCTTATGAAATTCAAAACGTCCATAAGACATAAATCCTCTCGGTGCCCCTATTCGCTCTTCAGCTCGCACAAACTCACCATCTCCTCCGACAAAGTCATCATCAAAATTCCTCAGGCAACATTTCGATTTTTCAGTCTCCAAAAAAAGGTTAACATATATTCTCCCCCTCTTTAAAGAATCATTGTTCTTTGATTTTCATAGGACCAGAGAACTCTTATCTTACTATGAATCACATATAGCTTATTTCTAGAAATAAAAAGATGAATCGTAGAGAATGAATGACCTGAACATAAACCTATTCCTATATTCAGATGAACTGAAAAATGGGCATATCTCAGAATCTCTCATGATTTTAACGAATATTACTTTTAGATGATTAATAGACAAACTTATAGGAGAAATCTAAGATCTGAAATCTTGACATTCGAAAACCAAAACCAGTCAAGTGATGAATTATTGAAGAGTTGCTCAAACAATTTCTGACGAATCCATAGATTGATTAGAAAAAATTCGATGAACAGCTTGTTTCGATGTAATCCTAGGGTTTGTGGCCCCAAATTGCTGGCATATAGTAAGGATACTTGATGCTCGTATTGAATTAAATACATCCTATGTTTCTCTTTCAGATGTCTAGTAGCGAAAAACTTAGGGAAGGGAATACATTCTCAGGAGAATCATCATTCTCTAGTGCAAGCATTAGGTCTATAGATATTGAAGACTGTCTTGAGCCACAACCTGAAGTAGAAATAACCGGGACCAGGCAAAGTAGTCCTAGTATAGGCGACCTCCCTCAAGACCAATGGCCTCAGCACATTAGGGATTCCCCTACATTCGCAAGAGGTTATAACTATGTAGAAGGAAATTGGTCCTGTACTAATATAAAGACGAGCTGTACAACAAATAAGCTCGAAAATATCGTATACGATTACAAAATCGATGTCCCCCTTCGCATACCCACAGAGTTCACTTGATCACACACACTTCTTCATGGAACTTTCACATTCTCAGACGTAGTTCTTAAATGTGGTGTCCACCTCCCACTTTATCCATATATCAAATCGATCATCGATTATTATGGAGTTGTTCCATTTCAACTAACCCCAAATACATATAGATACATGGTAGGTTTATATATATTATACCATAAATTAGGTCTAGAATCCCTTACACCTGAAGAGTTCGCTTGGTTCTACCAAGTAAAGTCGAACTCATCAGATTTCGGCTTCTTCTATGTGAGCAAGTGGTCGAATCAAGCAATAAAAACCATCCATGGAGTCCGTAATAATATGGAAAAATGGAAAATTCTGTTTTTTCACTTTTACTACGCGGATAATGGCTTCTTTCAAAATGTTGGTAGGTAACTTTCAGCTTATAGCTTACTCTATATAAACATATCAATCTGATCGTATTCGTATGTCATCGTAGATAACAGGGAGCGTTCAGGACTCTCCAAAGAGCAGCTCATAAGAATGTAAAAAATAAATGACCTTCCAATCGAAGAATTTGATTGGAAAAAGCTTGGGAAAACCAAAAACCTAGTCGCTTATGAACTATTCTCAAAGGGAGCCGTTCTTCCATATTCTGCCAACTATCCAACTAAACTCTCGAGCTCGAAGAAGAAGCAGAGGAAACAAAAAGAAACGGGTGCCTCATCTTCTAAATCCAAGAAACAAAAAGCACCTGCCTCTCCTACTGTCCCAGAACCGCCATCTCCAGAAGCTCCATCGCTACCGATTTCTCAGCAGCAAGAAAGTAATTTTTCTATTGTTCTTTCTCTTTGTCGCATTACATACCTCGCATGCTAACAAATCATATTTGTACAGAAATGACAATCAGCAACAGACTGCGAGCACTCCCTTCAATACTGGGGTCAATGGCAAAGTCCAAGACACCAGACATCACACCTCCCCCTTCGACGAAAATGAAAGAGAAGATCGACACCTCGAAGAAGCAGAAAGTTACCTTCGAGGATGTCCTTACAAGCTTGCCTCATCCTCAGCCTACTAAAATTGTGAGCCAACCTGAGCCATCCAAGGAAACAGTTACTTCCTCCAAGAGACTGAGCCAGGTCAATAAGGACGAGGTGTTTTTTGCACTCCTTTGCTAGCTGCCCGAAAAAGCTGGCTTGAGAGTGACTTTTATCGACCATTTCACTTCTGAGTAAGGTTGGAAGAGGATGAAGCAACGACCAGCCAAGGTCACTTTTAGTGCTGCAATAAGGATGTTGGCAAACGTAAGCATCTTCTATCTTCACTCTTCGGCACACTTTTCTTGTAATGATGTGTGTTATATTTTCAGACTGCTGCAACTGCTGTTTTGATATATGATCCGGTCCTTGAATACATGGAGAAGGGCGAAAAGGTTGAAGAAATAGCCACACATTTGAGGACTTGAAGAAGACTCACGAGGAAGAAAAAAACTCCTTCGAGTCAGAGAAGCAGCAGTTGCACGAGGATCTGACCAAGGAAAAGCTTGAATAAAAGAAGCTTGAGGAAAAAAAAATCAAAGAACTTAAAAAAACTATCTCCGAGCATCTGGATGCTCTGAAAGAGGCGACAAAAGAAGCGACTTGCAAAGCTGTAGAAGAATTCAGGGCCATTGAAGGCAAGAAGCTCGAAGAAAAGGCCAGTGATATCGCCTCGTCAATCATAATATACAATATTTTCTACGAGCATCTAGATTTTGACTTTTCTATCCTTGGTGAAGATGTGGTTGAGCTTGTCCAGAGCTGGAAGGAAACCGAAGCTGTAACAAAAACTACAAACGGTGGAGTGAGCACATCTGCATAGTAGATTTGATAATTTGATAATTATGAAATTATTTTCTTTTTCAAATGTTTATCCCTGTAAAACAATTAAAACACATTGCATTGTAATATAAAGATGCATAATTTAACCAAGTAGTCAATCACTAGGTGACTGATTAGTATGCTATTACGATTCGAATTCAACTAATTTAAAACGGGTTTTAAGTGTTAGGATAGTTTATGTCACTTAAGAAAACAACATGTATGAGTGATGCGAACTCAATACTGTTTTTCAGAAGTTCCACGACAAAATAGAATATAACAATATATCACATCGAACAATGAACATTTTGCTTAGTTACTTTATTGTTCGAGGAGGGAAATTGTATAATACGACATGCTATGGGATAAAGCGAGGAGAAAATCCTAAGATTTTAAGAAATTTTAGAAATTCGGCGATCTAAAATTCCAACCCCTCTAAAAATAAACGTTTGCATAGTCCCTTAGGAAGTAAGTAGGAGATAACATTTTGATCCTATTGACCCCGAGTTTTATGGTATCCGAAGACTACTATAAAACTATAAAAGATGAACCAAATATAAAGGAATAACTTGATAATAAAATCAAAGTAATAATCGAAGAAATGACATCTTTATTGATGAATGATGATGAATGACGAGAAGCCCCCCAGGTCATTGAAAATAAATGAAGATATACATGAAGATTTACTGATAATAGCGATGAACTTATTCTGCATTCCAAGCATGCTCGATCTTCTGTCTGCCAGTGCGAGCTAGCTTATATGTTCTAGGTCAAATGATGGTGTAAATAATATATAGTCCTTCCCAAGAAGGTCAAAATACACCAACACCGTGCTCGTTATTATTAGGTAGAACTTGTCGAAAAACAAGATCACCAACTTCAAATTCCCTGTTTTTGACTTTAGAATTATAATATCGAGCAGTGTGCTGTTGATATGATACGATCCGTAGTTGAGATTGCTTGCGACTTTCTTCCAAAAGATTGAACTTAATCCTCATTAGTGCATTATTATGATCTTGCTCATTAGCAGATCGTCGTAGAGAGTTCTCACCAATTTCTACTGGTACCATTGTTTCGTATCAATAAGCTAAAGAGAATGGACTCTCTCCAATAGTGGTTCGTTGAGTGGTGCAATAAGCTCATAATACTTCAGGAAACACTTCTGGCCAAGCTCCTTTGTGCTCTTCCAGCTTTATCTTTAGGTTCTATTTAAGTATCTTGTTTATAGCTTCAACTTGTCCATTGGCTTGTGGATGAACAATAGCGGAGAAGCTCTTCTTGATGTCTAAGTTGTCGCAGAAGTTACAGAATTCATCGCAGTCAAATTATTTCCCATTATCAGAAATTATAGTATGTGGTATACCATAACGGTAGATTATAGATTTATAAACAAAATCTATCATCTACTTTGCGGAAATGGTACTCAAGGCTTCAGCTTCTGTCCACTTGGTGAAATAATCGACTGTAGCTACTGCATACTTCAATCCACCTCGCGCCAATGGAAGTATTCCGATAATATCAATTCCCTATACTGCAAATGGCCATGGAATAGTCATTAGAGTTAGAGGAACATGTGGCATTCTAGGAACAGTTGCAAATCGTTGATATTTGTCACACCTCCTGGCAAATTCCATTGTATCCTTCTTCATAGTTGGCCAAAAATACCCTTGTTTGAGAACCTTGTTCACAAGTGCCTGCCCCCCTGAATGATTTCTACATATTCCTTTGTGAATTTCCCTCATAATGTAGTATGTTATTTCTTCTTCAATACATGATAATAACGGTGAGCTAAAACTTCTTCGATAAAGCTTTCCATCATAGATGATATAGCGAGCTGTCTTCACTCGAAGTCGCTTTACATCGTCTTTGTTTTCGGGAAGATTGCTATTTTGTAGATACTTCATTATAGGATCTATCCACGATGGTTTTTTGTCAACATGCATGGTCACTTGGGGCTCTACTTCGATACTTAGTTTCGCAAGAAATTTGACAGGAACCACCTTTAATAATTCTGTATCTTTCGTTGAGGTGAGCTTAGCTAGAGCTTCTGCCCGAGTATTCTTAATGTGAGGAAGAAATTGAATGCTATAAGTAGTAAATGTTGAGAACAGTAGTTGTACCTCTTGTAAGTAGGCCATCATTCTTCCTCTTCTTGGTTGATAATCGCCGATCACTTGACAAACGACCAACTAGGAATCACTGTATACCTCAATTATTTTGACCTTCATTTCTTATGCGAGCTTTAACCCAGCTATCAAGGCTTCATATTCTGCTTCATTATTCGACGCTAGAAATTCGAAGCGAAGAGCACAATGAATATTGTGCCCTTCAGAACTAATTAGCACTAAGCCCGCACCGGCTCTATTCTCGTTTGACGATCCATCGACATAAAGTTTCCATAATCTTGATAAATCTATAGCATATTTTTCGATCACTTCTGCGAGAAGATTGACGTCATACGTGAACTCTACAATAAAATTTGTGAGAGCTTAACCTTTAATCGCAGTGCAAGGTCGAAAATTGATATCAAATTAACTCAACTCAATGGCCCACTTAAGGTCGTCCTGAAGCCTCAGGTTTTGCAGAACTTGTTTTAATGGAAAATTCGTGAAAACTTCAATGGAGTGCGCATGAAAATAAGTTCAAAGCTTCCTGAATGTGACGAGGAGTGCTAATGCCAATTTCTCCACCTCTAGATATCTTGTTTCGGCATCAAGTTATCTTTTAACTTGCGTAATATATAGGTCATTGTATATTTTCTTCTTCTCGAATTAACGCAGCACTTGTCATAAATTTGGAAATAGCAAGATATAAGTATAACTCTTCCCTCGGGTTTGGCTTCGACAAGAGTATAGGAGAACCTAAGTTTTTTTTTTAAATTCTTGGAATGTCTGCTCGCATTTTTTCATCCACTCGAACTTCTTCGAACCCTTCAATACTTCAAGAATAGTTAGCATTTATTAGTTAACCTGGATACATATCAACTCAGTGCAGCCACTCTTCCCGCCAGGCTCTGCACATCTTTGAGTTTGCAAGGGGATTGCATATCAATTAGTGCTTGTATCTTCTAAGGGTTAGTTTCAATGCCTCACTGATTGACCATGATCCCCAGGAATTTTCCAGACCCTACTCCGAATATGCACTTCTAGGGGTTCAGCTTCATATGATATTTTCGAAGAATTTTTAACATCTTATCAAGATGCTTGAAGTGATCTTCAACTTTCTTCGACTTTACTAACATGTTATCAACATATACCTCCATTATCTTGCCAATTTGTTTTGTAAATATCATATTGACAAGACACTGATAAGTCACTTCTGTGTTGATGAGTCCAAACGGCATCTTCTTGTAACAATACAATACTCGATTAGTTATGAACAAGGTATGTTCCTCATCTAGCTCATATATGGGGATTTGATTATAGCCTAAATACGCGTCCATAAAGCTTAAGTGTTAATGCCCCGACGTTGCATTTACAAGCTGGCCAATTCTTGGAAGGAAAAAAACTGTCTTTCGGGTATACTTTATTGAGGTCGGTGAAATCGATGCTAGTTCTCCACTTCCCATTGGGTTTCTTTACCAAAACTGGGTTTGTAAGCTAATTCGGGTAAAACGATTCCCTGATGAATCCAATTTCGAGCAACTTCTCTATCTCCTCTTTCAATGCGACATAGCATTCTGGATTCATGGCTCTTCTTTTCTGTCATACAAGCTTCTTTTTTGTATCTATGTTATTCGAATCAATACCCACCATGTCCGAATATCGCCATGCGAATATATCCAAGTTTGATTTCAAAGAAGCAACCAATGAAACTCGCATGGGTTCTTGAAGCTTTGCTTCGATTTTTAGAACCTTTGAAGACCTGTCAATCGACAAATCTTCCAAGTCTTAAATAGGTCCAGTCTTGACCTTTCCATCGATTTCTCAAGGGTCGAGGTCTTCGATTGACGCTTCACTTGAAGTTTTGCCTTGTAGCTGGACCATCATTGTGCGAGGTGCCACATCTTTTACTGCAAGCTTTAAAGAATTATTATAATAAATCTGTGCATCATATTGGTTGCCTCGCACTTCACTTACTCTATGTTGAGTGAAAGATTGAAGTGACTGCTCGAAGTTCCCTCAGTGTTGGTCTTCCTAGTACAGCATTGAATGCAGAGGGGTAGTAATCTACAACCAAGAATTGAGTCATTACTATTGAAATCCTAGGATAAGTTCCAACGTTAGCCATTAACTCAATCATGCCCCTAGGTATTATGCTATTACCAGTAAATTCGTAAAGTGGAGTGACAACGGAATTTAGGTCGCTTTCACTCAACTCCATCTTCTTGAAGGCGTCATAGTACATGATGTCGACAACACTTCCATTATCGACCAATACTTGCCATAACTATGTGCTTCCACAGTTGATCTTTATGAACAATGCATCATTATGTGGGTAATGGACCTCCCTCATATCTTGCTCCGTGAAGGTAATATCCATATCCGGTACCCATTGGAGCTTTTGTGGTCGTTGCTCAAGGTGCATGACATTGGTCAATGACTGCTGTCGAGTTTCTCGTGCATACCTATCTTGCGCCCTCTTCGAATCTCTACCAACATGCAGTCCTCCAAATATAGTTCACACTTCGCGTTGAATTTATAGAGGTCGTTATTTGTTTTCTTCTCGCCTTTTATTGTTCTACCTGGTATACTGCCACAACCATCCTTCTTTAATTAATCTTTCGATTTCATCCTTCAAGACATAGTAGTTATTGGTATCATATCCAATGTCATTGTGATACCAGCATAACTTGTTGGGATCATGCCTCGCTCTATCCCGTTCTATCGGTTCCGGTTCATGATATCACTCCTACTGATTTATGACTGCATAGATATGATCTATGGATGCGTTTAGTTCAGTATAGTTGTTGAATCTCATGGGAGCTCTTGGCATCTCCTGCCTTTTCTGTTTGGGCTACTTCTCAGTTGATTGTTCATTATTCATTTTGTTTGACTTCTGGTTATTATTATTATTGGTCATGGTCGTATCTTTAGCAGCATCTTTTCTTCCTTCCTTTTTCGTCTTATGAAGATTCTCGTGTGAAGATTCTACGCTCAGATGCCGACCAACCCTTCGATAGAAGTCTTCATGGGTCCTGCATTCTTGCTCAAGTTACTCTTCCCAGAGTTTAGTTTCTGGTCATACCCCGACCATCATTAAAGTTAAAACTCCCATTTCAGGTAGATTGTTGACCTTTTTCCAACTTTGAGGTAAAGTGGCTGAGGTAAGATCACAGGGTTTCCTTTGGACCTTGCTAAATAGCAGACAGACTAACAAGTGAAATAGTAAAATTCTTAACAGCCTGGACGAGATTGAAGTTATTGCCAGGACGAGATTGAACCAAACTTAAGCACTTAAAACCACTTCTTCGCTGCTCCTGTGAGAGTTATAATAAAACATTTGCAACATACGAGATCATAGACACAATAGAGTTCCTTCAGATTGCTGAAGTTATCCATATGATCCTATGGATCAGTTTTTCTATCAAAAGTGTTTATGATGGGATGTTTGAATCCAGTAGATAAGGCAGCAGCTCGGACTTCCTCGTTGAATGGCGATTGACGATACCTATCAGCGAGCTCATCGTCCCAGCCAACAAGTGTATCTAATGCGATCTTTAAATTATGAACATCAATGTTCAGAGAAAGAGCATTATCTCTTACTAGTGGCAAGGGTGGCCTTTGGTCATTATCATGATATAAGGCAGGTTGGTCAGGCAGGGTCTGCTGTGACCTTTGTAAAGATTCCAATGTAATAGTGCAACTTCGATTGACTTCGATCGTTATAATGCGATGTGGATCGCTCATAACCACGTCGCTGTTCTAGGTGTTATCTCAGGTCTGTAGGATTCTGTCTCAACTCCCTACTAATCCTTTCAAAAATGCTCATCGATTGATATTTTTGCTCGTTACTTAGATAATCACGAACTCTCAGTACCAGATTCCTGAGGCAAGTCTACGACCTTGCCTTTTCCCTTGGAGGTGCGATTTCTATGACGCTCCTGCTGGGCTTTGTGCTGGTCGTGGTTCCCTATCTCTAGGATCTGATTTCCTCTCTCAGGTTGTTGAGCAGGATGATCTCTAGGACATTCATGCTATGGTGGAGTCACAATCTATCCCTCAGCAGGTCGTCGTAGAGAATCATTAATCTGATTAGTGATTTGTTCAAGAATCACTAGTGCATCCTCCATGCGATCCTTCTAGCGCCAATTGTTAACGGAGATTTTGTCAACAACGAATTTAGGAAAAATTCGAGATATGGTTTGTGTATGAAAAATGATAAATCAAAGCAAATAAGGAGACAAGAATTTTCTAGTGGTTTAGCCCTAAAAAAAATGAGCATGCATCCACTGTTCTTCACTATTTTCTGGAGAATTATAAGAGTTTATTTAAGTCTCAAGTTAAGAATAGAGAGAGAAAAGAGAGTTACAGAATGTTGCTCAGTCCTTCTCTTATAATAACACTGAGCTCCCTTCATATAGGTAAGGGTGGCTCAATGTTTCCCAATTGTGAAAATGAGTAAGTGTATAATCAGAAAATACAATTTGAGTAACAATATAATTGGGTAATAACTTAAATGGAATGATTGGTCGATTTCTATTTAGAAACTTGTTTCCCTTTCTTTATAGATTATCCATTTGATGAAACTTGATCTAGTTTTCTATTCATACTGGTCGCACTTAACTCATTCGAAGGAGGTCGCACTTCGGTCAGAAAAATTCACATGCGACTTGACGCGTTCAACTCGGTTGCTAACTTTCTCTTTTTGGCATTGACCAACATATAGATTTTAGACTGCATAACACTAATGATCTTACAACAAAGAATTTTCACAATATACCTTGATTATTTATATACATTAACCAATCCTATGTTAATTTTTTATGCAGCTTTTGGTATTTCTTACCTTGCTTTTGTATATCAGTTTTTGCAGTGGGAGTAGCTATTTTCTGTTTTTCGCTTCTGGTACTATATCTTTCCTTATTCTTACTTTGACTTTAAAAAAGTTACTTCTTTTTGTGCGTATTCAACATCGTCAATTAATTTTATTTTTACTTTCCATTGTCA
>JXTB01000137.1:840367-865547 GCA_002914805.1 Parasponia andersonii
TAGTTCCTCATGAATGAAACAATGCCCCATCTAAAATTGACCTTGTTACTAATCACCCAAAGATTGTCTAGCACAATTTATTACAACGTGTCAAAGAAGAGTTATTATCTATTTACCCTTAGTCTAAATAATCTAATTCTGTTGAAGTTGACAACCATGCTTTTTACTATAGATTTTCTCATTATGGGCCGTGAGTCCCAAAAAATTTGGGGGCTTGAGTTATACAACCCAGAATGTTGGTGAAGTTCTTGCATTCTCAATTATGCATTTGAGCTTTTACACATCCTCGTTAGTTTATTATGTATGCCATTACATGGTATGGCCTAATATGTAACGTTTTTAAATATATTGTGTACGTATAATATTCTAGTTCATCTATGTTCCATTGGTCATGAGAATTTAGATAATTTTTTTCATAAGGGATGGGTGTCTTTAAGACTAGGATCCTTGCATAAGAGTTTGCTGTGATTAATATCAAGGTTAGATTACTTGTTATGTTTATGATCTAGATAATAATTGGTTGTTTATCTATATTTGCCTTTTGATTCTTTTTGATGTTCCATTTCCCTCTTACTACTGGTTAGTTTGACATATCAAATTAATCATGTTATTCTGAGTTTGTTTTATTTTTGATTGACCTATATTTTTATTCAACTTTTTAGGTTTTGGTCTTTTGTTCTTCCAGAGGTTCCTATACCCATACGTGGAAAAACTTCTTGGTCCAATAATGGTTTCTCGCATTGGAGAAGTAAATTTGTGGTGATTAGAAAATGATTCATGCATGGTGATACATATCTTTGTTCATTAATTCGTTAAGAGGCTTCTTGTAACATTTTTCTTTAACCTTCTACATGTTGCTATTTCCTTAATTAGTGATGTCATATTACTTTAGTTTCATTACTGATGAATTATTTTCTTTTCTTTTTCATATGAACAGTTCATATCAATACCTCTATTGGCAAGTTACCCCTTCATAGCTATGTTGTCAGGGATGACACTTTGGCTGTTGCTTAATTTTGCATCACTGATAAAGAATGTCTTATCTGTAAGTGATTAGCATATACAACTATAAAATACAGCATAATTCATTCTCAACCTTTAATATGTAACCACAAAAAGAAAAGCAAAGATATTTGTATTGTCTTAGAGACACATTTACTACTAAAATACCACTTGTGTCAAGGTTCAAATATCTACGGGTTA
Organism: Parasponia andersonii; assembly: GCA_002914805.1. Lineage (NCBI taxonomy): Eukaryota > Viridiplantae > Streptophyta > Magnoliopsida > Rosales > Cannabaceae > Trema > Trema andersonii. The sequence continues at coordinate 841,571 of JXTB01000137.1, forward strand.
TTGTTACTTCTAATGCTAAAATAGGCTTGGCTTTCAATCAATTTGAAAAAAGTTATACTCCTTCTAGGGAAATTCGGAAAGGGAAGTAGATATGAAATATACGTTACATGTAGTAATATGTTTTCTTGTAATTTTGGTTTTGACATATTCCTATATATATTAAGAAACTGGCACCATTCGTAGGATTTCCATACTGAGAGTTAAGCCCCTTATAAGAAATATTTGTCTCCTATTAATGACTGTTTCCTCTGTTAATTTTTCCCGTAGCTAGTTGATATGTTTGTGTTATTTTCTAATTAACTAATCTTTGTATGTGACCAGATCTCCATTGTCACTGGCTTGTTCATTTTACAAAACAAAGCAGTGGTATTTTTATCTTCTTTTTATCTTTTTTTTTTTTTTTTNCAAATGCTCCCAGGAGTTTTTTTTTTTTTTTTTTTTTTCGGGATATCTTTTTATTTAAGACAACATGTAAATTTTAGGTTATTAATTATATTGGCCTCAACAGATTCTCCTGGGCCGAAAAGCGTTTGGACGCATCATTCCTACCAGGTACATATATATATATATATATTAATTCAAGTGACTTTTCATTTGACATGGTTTTATTTGTCATTTTAGCACCTGGTGATGGTTATAAAAAGATCATTTTACAAAATTTATTATTAATCTAATGCAGGTATGCAAATGGTTTTCTTCATCCTCAATGTGGTTGAATTGATCGGAGTGCTGATGACATTCAAACCATTTCTAATAGCGCCATGATCCTATAAGCAATATATTATTTAATTGTAATTAATTCTTTATGACAACTAATGCATCGTAGTTGTCCAAATATATCTGTTATTTTTACTAGCTAGCTAGATTATAACTTAGTAGAAAATGGTACAAGTCATTGTTAAAAAGGGGAAAAAAAAAAGGTCCTATCTATTAGTTATGATTGATAAAACTTTCAAATGAATATATTGCAATATTTTTAGATTTTGTGTTCGATTAGCGACTTATCCGCAAGCAAAATTTAAAAAACTAATTATTATTATTTTTTATGTACTTACTAATGAATCATTTACTAAATCACACTTTTTGAATGATCTATTTTGCAAATTAGACAAAGAATCATAAATAAAATTGTATTGGTAATGTCAATGGAAAGAAATTTTATAGACAATGATTATCTTTACTCTTAATCCTGAGTTAGCAGTTGTGATTATTTATTCATAAGCATGACTGTTTAAATTATAAATACGTGAGATCAATCGAGTTTAATACTCCACTGCTCAATTAAACATATTTGTTGAATTATATCATTTCAATTAGCAATGTGGAATTGGTGAAATAATATCTCTTGGTTGATTTCGATACTTGATCATAAATTTTAGACCTAAGTTTGTCAATACTATTTTAATCAGTAAGATGTTGACCGATGGTCTTTAAAGAAATCAATAAGAACTGATGCGATATAAAGGGGTAATTAGTTAGAATTATTGTAGCATAGAATGTTACTCCAAATAGTAGTCATAGACAGTAAAACTATAATTTTTGTCCTTTAGAGGAATGAATATGAAATTAAATAATTAACAAGTGCGTTTAATTATTTAGGAGCCAATTCTATATATCTCATAAAATCTCCAAACTAGTTTGTGTCAATGGTCATACTGTTACTAGACTATACCAATTTGAGTTAAAATTGGATATAATATGTTGAACTGCATGGAAAGCTATGTGCTTGGCCCAGTTACTAGCCGTAGTAGTGTAGCACAGTGGGAATGGAAGCCTTGTTTTAGTTTTGGTAACTTCTAGATAGACTAATAAGTATGAATATAATAGTTTTCTTTCTTTGAAATATGCCAGTTTCTAGAAAAAAAAAAATAGAAATTCTTACTATTGATTTAGTTTAACGAATCTTGACATAATTAGATAGTCATTCTCAGTATAGTTGATTGAAAGTTAACAATGTAGGAAAAATTGACCTAACATTTAGGAAAATCATGCATGCATGCAGATATAGAAAATACATGATCATATCATGAAGCAGATTTATGTTTTAAAATCTTTTACATGAAAATAGTTTTTATTACCATATAACACACATGCATCATATATATGATCATATACAACATAAATCAAATCTAGATACAAAATCTCTAGAGATGAGATCAGGATTTACCTCTTGTAGCATATTCTTCCTTGATCTCCTTGTTGATGGTGATCAAACCTCCAACCCTAGAACTTCATGTCTATGCTCTTGCTTTTGATTGATGAGATGAGTGGGTACCAAGTTGAAACCTATATTGGAAAATGATCAAGAACGTCTTCTTGATCCTATGGAATACCGGGACGTGAGATGAGACTGTGAGATAGTAGGAAATTTTTTCTCTCCTCTCTTTCTCAGCTTTGGCCGATTTTCCTCCCTCTCTCCCTGCGTCTCTGCCTGTAGTACTCTTAGAATTACTATGTAGTTTTTTCTCTTATATATCTTATATATATATGGGGCTAAAAACTACTAACCCTAGTCCAACTAGGATTGGGCTTGTTCTCCAATTTGGGTTTTTGATGTATTTTCATAAATATGTCCAACTCATGTAGCTTATTTATAAAAATACTAACTTCTGTGTAGAATCATTATTTTATACAGTTTCAGGAAACTAATTTCACGAATACCACCAACCAATTAAATTAATGAGCTTAATTAAAATAGACAAGGGACCCAATGGATCCAAATAATCTAAGTTCCAATAATATGATAAATACATAATAACTCTTATTATGGTATTCATATAAATTTTAATAAGTAAAGGGGACACTCTACAAAAGGCCCAATACTGCACTCTTAGATTAAATGTCATGCCTTTTATAGAGATTTAATCAACTAACTTTGATTAACCGATCTATCTAGCATGTTCTATACCACATATAGAATCCTTATATAATACCGTAGTTGGATAGGTAAAATTACCGTAATACTCCTCCAAGACTTATTTATCTTTAAGTTACCATCTTTCTATCAAGGGATAATATTCTCGATAATTTTATTCTCGATAATTTTGTTCTCAATGGCTATTTAGATAAAATTATCAATCAATTCACAAAGTTAATACTAAGATCTTAGATTTAATTATTTCATGAATCTTGAAACAATCTAAAGTGGCATTAATGTATAGTGTCCTTAACTATTTGGTGTTCCCATAAATTCATAAGCCATAATCTCCAATATACTAGAGTTCAACTCTAATTTCATAGAGGTTAGTCTTTTAACAAATCAAAAAGCTATAACCCATGAAAGCAAGTCCAGTCAAACATCAAGGATTAAGATCTATATGCTAAGAGCTAGTATGTGATAATATAATAATTGAGTTACGATACTCCAATTCTTTATATTACCTGGTCTTGTTCCATACACATAACTTGTTTATGTTGTATTAGTGTTTCTATCAGAAGTCAGATACTTCAATAATTTGAGACACATCATTCCCGTTGAGATAGACAAACACTACAACCTATAGTAAATAAAGTATTCTATCTTTATTTACAGATTGTAAACTACTTCATTTAGACTTAGATAAAGAAACAAGTCTCTCCATAATTAACACTTAATCATATTTGTTTCTTTATACACATGTAAATTCATGGAATTTTTTTCAGATGAATAAACTATTCAACTAAGATAGTTTAATCTAGCAAATATCATAATTACATATAAGAGAAAGTTGTTTATACTTAAAAGGGTAAAATTGAAAATTTACTTTTTAGGACAAAAATCCTAACAAACAAATCAATAAAAAACTAATAGTATAATATTTAACCAATTGCAGAATAGAAAGGCAATAAAGGATAGTTAAATAATACAAAAAGTGAATAAGAACTTTTTTCAGAAAAGGAAAATCCCTTTACGCCTACAGTCAAAGTGACTGTGGCGTGTATCACTCTTAGGGTTTTCTCTTTTTGTCTTGCTTTCTATTGTTTTTATATAGGAGACTCTAGACACCTCTATCTTAAGTGACAAAAATTGTATTGAAATTCTGTTAGTTTTTAAGAGAGAAGGAATTCACAAAGATAAGTGAACAGTTTATTTTCTGTTCTTAGATTTTCTTTGTGAATTGAGAGTAGTCACTAACTTGATCTTTTCTCATGTAGTATATAAAAACCACACTCTTGTGTAACTATATACAAGGATTATCCTGAATATTTATTGATAGTTGGAGTTAATCTCTTATCTGTCTATGGCCTGTCTATAAGAGGTATATTTTTCTATACAATATTCTGATATGTTGTTATGAGATTGATAGGCTCCTGGTTATTTTTTCACTGTGTTGTTTAATGGAAAAATTATTGGGAGTTTTTCAAGAAAAATAAATTTTAAAAATACTATCGACACTATTTTTCCGTAGTTTTCCAACAAAAAAAGTACCACGTACTATATTCGGCTATGCCTAATTTTTTATCACAATTCTTTTATGATAACCGAGACATAGTAAGTGCTACGCATATATAAATTCAATAACCTTCAAATATGATCTTAGTTTGAGTGAACCAAATTACCCTACAAGATGTTACCTAGTTAGGTAGTCTAGTTGTAAGTCTTGGTTTGTGGAGGGCAATGATTAAGAGTTCGAGTGTTGGGTAGCTCCCTTAGTAGTTTTAGATATGAAGGTTTATTCAAATTATCAATCTAATACTCGATATAGAGTGCTTGGTACCTCACCCAATGCAAATCTTATCCTTAACAACACACGGTGGGGCTACAATTATACACCCTATGACTTGATGAGGTAACGCCTGTCTTAAAGGGTTTTTAGTGAATATTTATGTTAACTAGTAGGAATATTAGAAGCTCCTATGGTTATAACCAATAAGATGTACTACTTTGGTTGCCCCTTCTCCCATTTTTTCTAGCAAAAGAAAAAAGGGTTAATAATATTAATAGCTCTTAAATTATCCACGTTGTAGTATTTTACTCCCTGAATTTTCAATTTACATAATATTGATCTCTGAATTATATAATTATCGCAACAATAATCTTTTTATCTTAAATAATTATATATTTAATAAAAATAAATCATTAGAGAGGATACGAATTTTTAACTTACATAGTAGATTACTAAGACTTATACAATTATTACAGTAATAACTTTTTTTTATTCCACCAATTGTTACTTTTTTAAAGAAATAAATTTTGTGTGAAGACCATAAATTGGTAATTCTGATTAAAAATAAGATTTTAGGTGATCAAAGTAAAAAATACTTAATTATATATTTTGTCCATGATTATTTTTTTAAAAAAAAAATTAATAGTTTGTGATTTTATGACAATTGTTATAATAATTCATAAATCAATGATAATTATTATGTAAATTGAAAATTTAGATGATAAAATAATACAATAAATATAATTTAAAGACCAATACTATATTTAATCTAAAAAGTAAAAATAAACCCTACAACACAGTATACACGGAGAGGATAGCCATCAATTGCCGACAATTGAGGCAATCTCTTCGACNGCAATATTTTTAGATTTTGTGTTCGATTAGCGACTTATCCGCAAGCAAAATTTAAAAAACTAATTATTATTATTTTTTATGTACTTACTAATGAAGCATTTACTAAATCACACTTTTGGATGATCTATTTTGCAAATTATCCCTGGCCAACTCAAGTTAACTGGTGTAATTAGATTTATACCGAGATGAATCATAAATAAAATTGTATTGGCAATGTCAATGGAAAGAAATTTTATTGACAACGATTATCTTTACTCTTAATCTTGAGTTAGCAGCTGTGATTATATGTTCACAAGGATGACTATTTGAATTACAAATGAGTGAGATCAATCGAGTTCAATACTCTACTGTTCAGTTAAACATATTTGTTGAATTTTATCATTTCAATTAGCAATGTGGAATTGGTGAAATAATATCTCTTGGATGATTTCGATACTTAATCATAAATTTTAGACCTAAGTGTGTCAATACTATTTTAATCAGTAAGATGTTGACCGATGGTCTTTAAAGAAATCAATAAGAATTGATGTGATACAACGGGTAATTAGTTACAATTATTGTAGCATAGAATGTTACTCCAAAGAGTTGTCATAGATAGTAAAATTACAATTTTGGTCCTTTAGTAGAATGAATATGAAATTAAATAATTAATAAGTGCGTTTAATTATTTAGGAGCCAATTCTATATGTCTCATAAAATCTCCAAACTAGTTTATGTTAATGGTTATACTGTTACTAGACTATACCAATTTGAGTCAAAATTGGATATAATATGTTGAACTGCATGGAAGACTATGTGCTTGGCCCAGTTACTAGCCGTAGTAGTGTAGCATAGTGGGAATGGAAGGAAGCCTTGCTTTAGCTTTGGTAACTTCTAGATAGACTAATAAGTATGAATATAATAGTTTTCTTTCTTTGAAATATGCCAGTTTCTAGAAAAAGAAAATAGAAATTCTTACTATTAATTTGGTTTAATGAATCTTGACATAATTAGATAGTCATTCTCAGAATGATTGATTGAAAGTTAACAATGTAGGAAAAATTGACCTAATATTTAAGAAAATCATGCATGCATGCAGATATGGAACATACATGATCATATCATGAACGCAGCAGAAAGATTAGCAGATTTATGTTTTAAAATTTTTTATATGAAAATAGTTTTTCATAACCATATAATACACATGTATCATATATATGATCATATACAACATAAATCAAATCTAGATAAAAAAATCTCTAGAGACGAGATTAGGATTTACCTCTTGTAGCGTATTCTTCCTTGATCTCCTTGTTGATGATGATCAAACCTCCAACCTTAGATCTTCATGTCTATGCTCTTACTTTTGATTGATGAGATGAGTGGGCACCAAGTTGAAACCTATGTTGGAGAACGATCAAGAACGCCTTCTTGATCTTATGGAACACCGGAACGTGAGATGAGACTGTGAGATAGTAGGAAACTTTTTCTCTCCTCTCTTTCTCAGCTTTGGCCGATTTTCCTCCCTCCCTCCCTGCATCTCTGTGTGTAGTACTCTTAGAATTACTATGTAGTTTTTTCTCTTATATATCTTATATATATATGGGGCTAAGAACTACTAACCCTAGTCCAACTAGGATTGGGCTTGTTCTCCAATTTGGGTTTTCAGTGTATTTTTATAAATATGTCCAACTCATGTAACTTATTTATAAAAATACAAACTTCTGTGTAGAATCATTATTTTATATAGTTTCATGAAACTAATTTCACGAATACCACTAACCAATTAAATTAATGAGCTTAATTAAACTAGACAAGGGACATAATGGATGCAAATAATCTAAGCACCAATAATATGATAAATACATAATAACTCTTATTATGGTATTCATATAAATATTATTAGTAAAGGGGACACTCCACTAAAGGCCCAATACTGCACTCTTAGATTAAATATCATCTCTTTTATAGAGATTTAATCAACTAACCTTGATTAACCGATCCATCTAGCATGTTCTATACCATATATAGAATCTTTATACAATGCAGTAGTTGGATAGGTAAAATTACCGTAATACCCCTCCAACACCTATTTATCTTTAAGTTACCATCTTTCTATCAACGAATAATATTCTTGATAATTTTGTTCTCAATGGCCATTTAGATAAAATTATCAATCAATTCACAAAGTGAATACTAAGATTTTAGATTTAATTATTTCATGAATCTTGAAAGAACCTAAAGTGGCATTAATGTATAGTGTCCTTAACTATTTGGTGTTCCCATCAATTCATAAGCCATAACCTCTAATATACCAGAGTTCAACTCTAATTTCATAGAGGTTAGTCTTTTAACAAATCAAAAAGCTATAATCCATAAAAACAAGTCCAGTCAAACATCAAGGATTAAGATCTATATGCTAAGAGATAGTATGTGATAATATAATAATTGAGTTACGACACTCCAATTCTTTATATTACCTGGTCTAGTTCAATACGCATAACTTGTTTATGTTGTATTAGTGTTTCTATCAGAAGTCAGATACTTCAATGATTTGAGACATATCATTCCCGTTGAGATAGACAAATACTAATAAAATATTCTATCTTTATTTACAGATTGTAAACTACTTCATTTAGACTTAGATAAAGAAACAAGTATCTCCATTATTAACACTTAATCATGTTTGTTTCTTTATACACATGTAAAGTTATGAAATCTTTTTCAAATGAATAAACTATTCAACTAAGATAGTTTAATCTAGCAAATATCATAATTATATATAAGAGAAAGTTGTTTATACTTAAAAGAGTAAAATTAGAAATTTACTTTTTAGGATAAAAATCCCAACAAACAAATCAATAAAGAACTAATAGTATAATATTTAACCAATTGCTGAATAGAAAGGCAATAAAGGGTAGTTAAATATTACAAAAAGTGAATAAGAACTTTTTTCAGAAAAGGAAAATCCCTTTATGCCTACAGTCAAAGTGACTGTGGCGTGTATCACTCTTAGGGTTGTCTCTTTGTGTCTTGCTTTCTATTATCTTTATATAGGAGACTCTAGACGCCTCTATCATAAGTGACAAAAATTGTATTGAAATTCTGTTAGTTTTTAAGAGAGAAGGAATTCACAAAGATAAGTGAACAGTTTATTTTCTGTTCTTAGGTTTTCTTTGTGAATTGAGAGTAGTCACTAACTTGATCTTTTCTGATATAGTATATAAAGATCACACTCTTGTGTGACTATACATAAGGATAATCCTGAATATTTATTAATAGTTGGAGTTAATCTCTTATCTGTCTATGGTCGGACTATAAGAGGTATAATTTTCCATACAATATTCTAATATGTTGTTATGAGATTGATATGCTCCTAGTTATTTTTCCACTGTGTTGTTTAATGGAAAAATTATTGGGAGTTTTTCAAGAAAAATAAATTTTAAAAATACTATCAACGCTATTTTTCTGTAGTTTTCCAACAAAAAAAGTACCACGTACTATATTCGGCTATGCCTAATTTTTATCACAATTCTTTTATGATAACCGAGGCATAGTAAGTGCTACGCATACATAAATTCAATAACCTTAAAATATGATCTTAGTTTGAGCGAACCAAATTACCCTATAAGACGTTACCTAGTTAGGTAGTCTAGTTGTAAGTCTTGGTTTATGGAGGGCTGTGATTAAGAGTTCGAGTGTTGGGTAGTTCCCTTAGTAGTTTTAGATATGAAGGTTTATTCATATTGTCAGTCTAATACTCGATATAGAGTGTTTGGTACCTCACCTAATACAAGTCTTATCCTTAACTACACACGGTGGGGCTACAATTATACACTCTATGACTTGATGAGGCAAGACCTGTCTTAAAGGGGTTTTAGTGAATATTTATGTTAACTAGCAGGAATATTAGAAGCTTCTATAGTTATAACCAATAAGATGTACTACTTTGGTTGCCCCTTCTCCCATTTTTTCTAGTAAAAGAAAAAAGGGTTAATAATATTAATAGCTCTTAAATTATCCACGTTGTAGCATTTTACCCCCTGAATTTTCAATTTATATAGTACTGATCTATGAATTATATAATTATCGCAACAATGATATTTTTATCTTAAATAATTATATATTTAACAAAAATAAATTATTAGAGAGGACACGAATTTTTAACTTACATAGTAGATTACTAAGACTTATACAATTATTGCAGTAATAACATTTTTTTATTCCACAAATTGCTACTTTTTTAATATAAATAAATTTTGTGTAAAGACCATAAATTGGTAATTCTGACTAAAAATAAGATTTTAGATAATCAAAGTAAAAAATACTTAATTATACATTTTGTCTATGATTATTTTTTTTAAAAAAAATTAATAGTTTGTGATTTTATGGCTATTGTTATAATAATTCATAAATCAATGACAATTATTATATAAGATGAAAATTTAAAAGACAAAATAATACAATAAATATAATTCAAATACGAATACTATATTTATTCTAAAAAGTAAAAAATAAACCCTACAACACAGTATACACGGAGAGGATAGCCATCAATTGCCGACAATTGAGGCAATCTCTTCGACACGACAAAACAAAACAAATTAAGTAAACAATATCAACCTTCAAACTCCAAGATTAAGTAACATGATTTCAAGAAATCAAATCATCAATATCAACCGTGAAAATCAAATAAAAGAACATCAGTAGCATGACTTCATGAAATCAAATGACCGATATGACCTCGATAGTCACATCACACAAGTATAGCATGATTCCAAGGCCTTCCAGAGAGAAACTACCAATTATTTTATGGGCAATGTTAGATAAATATGAGAAAAACCTCTTCTTTTCAATCTGAGACCAATTTAGTTCCAAAGTCTACAAGTTTTAATATTGTCCTCCGTGGGAATTCTAGAATTCATCTAATACCGAATTTAAAATATTAAAAAAAAGAAAGAGTGAAGGAGATAATTACCTCCATATTTTTCTCGCCAACTCTAAATCTGTTCCTTTAATCAAACATAGTCTAAAGCTTCATAATTAGATAACTCACTTAAAAAGAACCTGTCCGACAAGAGAGTGACTGATACCAGCTGGAATAATTATCACTTTTTTTATTTTATTAGTTTTATGTTTTCTTCCGATGGATCTAGATAACGAGTGATTAAAGGACGTGAGAAACTAAAATCGTTGTCTGCAAAGATAACATCTCACCGTAGAAAATTTAAAATTGTGATTTTTAATAATTTTAAAATAAATATTTTTAAACAGCGAGTTTATCAAATTAAAAAAAATCAAGTATTTAAATTTTTTATACTTTGATCAACAAATACTATAAATTTCATAACAAGTAAACTTCCAATTAGCTTAAATTACCTAAGGAAAACATCCACTAAAATTTAGAAGGATTTTAGATAATTTATTTAGAAATTTTTATTAAACCATAAATTTTGATAAACTGAGTTTAACTCGAGTCCGAATGCCCAAAATAAATTACAAAAATTATTTATATTTCTAAGTACTCAAATTAGTAGTAAAATTGTCATTATACATCCACTTAAGAAATGTACTAAATTTGGTTAAATATTTAGATATGAAAAAGAAATCAAATAAGATATAAATACCCATCAAGGAGTAGGATTAGGATTGCAAGTATAAACTAAGCAAATTATCTAGCCATCAAGATAATTACCTCAAATAGACAAACACCTAAAAATGGGAGTAGTAGGGAGGTGAACATGCAAATGTTCAGTAGAAATTTAATTACATGATTTTAACTAGAATATAAATACTTACTTCCAAAGACCTATATAGTCAATGAAATATTCAAACAGTATTCTAGAAATCTAATTAAAACCTTCGTCCAAACGTTTAAAGATTCGAAACTATTATAAAACATCATCTCAAAATAAGTATATATTAAACAAATCAAGCATATAATAAGTAATGTAGTTAATGATATGTTTGAACCACCTAAATTGTGATCATGAGGATGCAATTTAGTCCGAGCACCTTGGATAGGATACTGTAACTCCCTTAGCCGAGTAAGTGCGATGATGCATACAATATTATATAGATGACAAGAATTAAAATATGTATCATTTTCCACAAAATTACAAAACAGACTATGCAATATTTTTAATCAAATCAAGTTTAGTTCTTAAAACTAAATTCTCATTCATTTTAGATTTTCTAGAAATTTTGGTAGCATAACGATTGTTTTTTTTTTTTAAATCCATAAAATCTAATTCCTATAGAAAATAGTTTAAAATAAGATATATGGCACACCAACCAATGTAATTTACCTCCCAAGTAGTTTAATATCAATTCAGGTTCAAAACCATATGTAAACAAATTTTTCCAAATCATTCCATAAAATTCCATGTTTGTGCAAAATATGAAAATTCATAATAAAACAAAATTTAAATCAAGTAAATGAATCCATAACTCAAAAGAGTAATTAGACCATGCTACAATACTATAGAGTGCATTTGGTGTTATTTGGTGGTCGTTCGAAAGGTCGAGGGTTATTTTCAATCCCTTGACGCTTGCTTTGAAATGTCATTTTTCAAACAGAGCCTCAAATCTAGAAACTTACATCATCATTAAATTCCTAGCACCCAAATTAGTTAGGTTAGATATATAATTGACCAATTTCGACTTAGGTTGAAACTCGACCCTGTAGCATGCAAAAACAAAGTGAAATCCGAGCCGTTTGATCTTGTTTTCTGTGTCTGCCACTAAATATAATCAATATATATATATATATATATATCTCATTTTTCATATTTTCATGAGTACATCACAAATATGATATTAAGATCTAACGGTCGGATTGAAAACTCACATATGAAACTAAAATGCTAAAAATTATCCAACAAACTTGAAATCAAAAAAAGTAAAATGATGTCACGAAATATTTACTTAACGATTGCCCGTGTTGAGACGAAGCCAAGGAGACCAATTCAGAGTTTGATGTCGCTAGAATCGGTGCTAGTGTCAGAAAATTTTCTGTAGCTTCTTCATGTCGCTGGTGGTGAATGGAGTGGAGAAAAGTCTCAATGGCACAGCAATGGAGGTTCTCGAGGTTTGCAGTTCAACCGGTAGTAGTGGCACGACCTGAAACTAACCGGAGAGTTGTCAATGGGAGCTTGCCACTTTTTCAGTGTTGTGGCCAAAGAGAGAGAAGAGAGAGAGAGAGAGAGATGAGAGAGAAGGGGTAAGGGGAAAATCATGAGGGCACGTGGCACCATTTATAGGATGTGCAATTTATTAACAATTGCATTTAAGTCTCTATTTTTCAAATTTTATTTCAATTACACTATTCTTAATTGCAATTTAGTCCCTCTTTCAAAAATTTCCACACTTTAATCCAAGTTTAAATTTTTGAAATTTCCACCATATTTGTTTGCAAAAATTGTCAGATGACCAAAATACCCTTACAAAAATCTGGGGTTTAACAAGTCTAACTCTTGAGTTTTAGATAGCTAGTTTATAAAATAAAGAAGTGTCTAAACCAATTTTGAAATGTTTGCCAATCAAACCAAAAAAAAATTCTTTGCATAAAAACGTCGCACATGAGAGTGCAAAGAAGCCCTAATAGAGGATTTAAAATTAGAAATCGCAAGCGAAAGAAGCACATTCCTATTCCGTAGACAAAAATTCATAACCAAAGTCTCAACTTTTTTACAAAAATCAGGCAAATATTAGTGTAGATAACAAGGGACCAACTTCTGTATTAAAAGAAAAGAAAAATGGGACCAACTTGCACTAAAAAAAATGATAAGGGACCGATTGCCAAAGAGACATTAGGGATCAATGGTCCCCCTTCACATTGCCTCTTAATGGATTTTTCGAAAGGAAAGGAAATGCAAAAGGACTATAATCCGCTTGGCACCTTAATGTTCAAAATATAAGTAGAGTGCCAAACGGGTTTGACTTTAGAGATCACTAACATTATTTACCGTTTGACTTTAGAGATCACTAACATTATTTACCAATAAACAAGTTGATGGTTATGGTGTATTTAGAAATAAGGGAGACACAGTGGGGAGGAGTAGGTGTCACGTTGATGTGTGCATAAGAAAAGTACTATTCTAAGATTTAGAAGAGTGAATACTAATGAATAAGTGGAAAGAATTTCCGTGGGGTATATTAAGTTCGTGGTGCCAATAAAATCACTCTTTTATTTTAGGAATGTTAGAACCATTTTCTTTTCAACTCTTATGTCTTAGTACTTGATATATATATATATATATATATGTATATATTGAGTTCATGGTGCTAATAAAATCATTTTTATATTTTAGGAGTGTTAGAATCATTTTCTTTTTAACTCTTATATTTTATTATTTGATATGTACACTCCATTATATGTTGTTATATTATTCAAATGTGATATATTTTAAAAGAATCCACATATTATGTAATTAAAAAGTAAAAAAAAAAAAAAAAGAGATAAGAGAGTGGTCTTATATTTCTTTTTCTTTACATCAATGGCCAAATTTATATTATTCAAATGTGATATATTTTAAAAGAATCCACATATTATGCAATTAAAAAGTAAAAAAAAAAAAAAAAAAGATAAGAGAGTGGTCTTATATTTCTTTTTCTTTACATCAATGGCCAAATTTTCTAAGGATCAGAGCAGCATAAAAACCATAAATATTATCCCTTATGTTTAATAAAATACTCACTTTCCTCCTTTATTCTTATAAATTTGAACATATCTGCTCTTTTTTGCAAATTGCATCAAAAGTATCACTTTGAGTGAGTTTATTGACAGTCTTAATAAAGAAAAAATCAATACAAGGTAGTATCTAGACATTAAATGTGAGGATTATACCCGAAAAATATAAATTATTTATGGATATTTATTGAATATTTTGGATATCTAATAAAAAGATATTTCATGCATTGTATTTGTAATAATATTTTGATTATTAGTACAATAATAAATATCAAAAAAATTTCATGATTTATTTATTAGAGGTATATTTTAATAAAGTTATTCATTAAAATTAAGACATATATTCTCTAATTAAATCAAATGAGTTCATTCCCAACTAATAAGAGAAGGTAGATACTTTTCCTAAATCGTGTTGCAAGACTTTGTGCATTTATAGTTTATCTTAATTTATATTGGTGTACCCATGTATAGAAAGTCTTAGTGTGTAGTAAGTGTTGTTGACAAGAACATATTCTTACAAACTAAATGATTAACACATGTCTTTCTTAATCATAAAATGAGTAATAAACCAGTATTTATAACTTATATTATTTGAGACATTAAAAGATACGAATAAAGAAATTGACAATCTATACCCTTACATTTTGATAATACATTATTATAGGCGTTAGGAATTTATGTTTATATATATGGAATCCAAAACTCTATTATACAGAGAAATAAATACTACTTTGAGGAGCTATATGAGCTTATATGATTTGAATCTTAGCTAAGTAATTAATGAAATTAGATATTTTATTAATTAAAGATTTTCTGTAAGTTTGGTCATCCATTAGATATAGTCTTGTATCAAAAAATTGAAAGAAACAATTAGAGGGGCAAAACAATAATTTTTTATATCTCTAATTATCTATATTCATGTGAAAATACACATCCACATGACAATTATCTAATTGATATAATTTTAATTTTATAGCATCTTGTGATATTTATTTAATTCAGGAGTGCAGTTTGGATCTTTAGTAGAATAAGTCCATAACTAATAGTACAAACCTACTTGTATTAAGAGGTAATTATAACTGGGTCTTGATTTATTGGAGCTTGAATTAAATATGTCCATTTGGATCCCTAACCTACACCAACATTTTAGGCTATATGAGATCATTTGGGCTCAAATAATTTTTTGGGCAATTATACAAAAGTAGAGAAAAAAAGTTGAATTGATGGGTGGGCTATTAGGGCCCACCATACTGCTAAAATAGTCGAACTCATTGGCTAAGGTACACAATCTTTTGTATGTATTTATTTCATAACAAAGATCCTAAAAGATTTTATGAAAAGCTATAATCCGGAAAATTTTTTTGTTTTCCATTATTATACTCATCTTTGATTTTGTTACATTTTTCGTAAATAATAACCAACAATTGGTACTAGTGCCACAGTTTTTGTTATGGTCTATTTACTACAAGTCTTTTTTTTTTTTGGCTTGTTCTTGATTGGTCAATTTGTATATGAGTGTTTGCAATTTTTAGATGAGTTTGGCACTCTAGGTTTCTATGAATGGTAAATTGATTTTTTTCTTATGGTGATGAATAGGTATCGATTTTTTATATTATGCATAGTTTATGGATTTGTTGGTTTTATGAACTTTGGCTATTCCTATAGAGTTTCATGGTGTATTCTTTTTGTTAGAATTGTAATAAGAAGGGTGGCCTATTTTCACCATGTTTTCCTCCTTGATATTTTTTTCTAAGATTTGTGTTTTTCATATACTAGAAAATCGTAAATCTAGGTTTATGTAATTTTCTTAGAAAAACGACAATGGTTGAGAAGCTTGGAAGACCAACAATAAAGGAAGAAGAAGGTGAAAGAGAATTCTTGATTTTTCTTGATTTTCTTTTTCTATTTTTTTCTATTTTAATTTAATTTTTTTTTATTTTAATTTTTTTTCAAAAAAAGGGAGGGGCATGGCCTAGCCGTGCTTTAGGTGGCACGGCCTCGGGCAATGCCTGACATGTGAAGGCAGAATTGGCCACCACTCCTCATGGGATTGCCACCCTAGGCACCCCTCCCTTATCCCCTCTATTTTTTCGAAAACAAATTTTTTATTTTATTTTATTTATTTATTTGACAAATTTTTTTTGGATAGTTGCTAGTTTTCAAATTATTTGTTTCCTATTTTGAATTTCTAATTGTTATTTAATTTGAATAGGAAATAGACTATTTTGAAATTTCGGGTAACTATATATTTCCTTTAAGATAATTAAAAGATTTTGCTGAATGTTTTATTTATAGTATATCTTTTAGTTATTTAAAATTCAAAAATATCTAGTTTATTTAATTCAAATTGATATCTTTTATAAAAAGGTGTTGTTTTTAATTTTTGAATTAATCTAGATTATTTTTTAAATAAAGAATTTAAAAAATAAATCTACTAAAAAGATATTAAATTCTAAATTTGACACAAAGGACATGAGTTTAGCTGATGTCATAGTAAGTTAAAATCTCGAGAACATCTGATGGACTTAATTTAAGTTAATCACATTATGTGGACAAGATTTTTGAGAAATTTAATAAGGATGATTTTGGAGCTTCCCAAATACCAATAGATACAAATCTACACCTATCAAAGAACAATGAAAAGAGTATTTCTCAATTGGAATATTCTAGAATGATAGAAAGTCTTATGAACTTAATGAGTTGTATAAGACTAGGCATAACTTATACAGTTAGTAAACTGATAGATATACGAGTAATCCTGAAACTGATCACTGGAAAGGAATAGTAAAAGTACTAAGGTAATTAAGGTATACTCGGAGCTATGAGTTGCATTATACTAGATATCCTGCAGTTTTAGAAGGTTACAACGATGCAAACTGGATATCTTATATGAAAGACTCGAATTCTACTAGTGGGTACTATTAGCACAAGATTGACTATCTAAGAGTGTAGGGATAGAGAAAATGCAAACTCAGTCTTTACAACGTTCAACAAACACGATGATTTTCCTACGTCCTCAGCCCTTAGTAAGTTGCTTTGAGCTTTCCACTATTGGATCAAAATTATAGGCTTAACTGACTTTTGTACAAACAGAGTAAAGTAAATTCTTCTTAGGCACACTCTAACCGTTATAATTGTCTTTATTCTAGCTTTATCATACCTAACCACAGATTGTTCAGACTCTAATATCAATCTTACCTATATTAGGTCGTTTAGACAATAGTAGCAATCTCATAAAATCACAATTTATTTATGACTCTAGTGGTAGCTTTACCTATATACGAGTTGTTTAGATTTCAATAGCAATCTCACCTAAATCGGGTTATTTAGACTCCGATGGTAACCTTACCTATACACGGTTATTTATCAAAGGTATTCAAAGGGGTATATTAAAAACTATTATTGAAATTAAGAATAAAGATTTTAGTTGTTTAAGGTTTATTTTTCCTATTTGTGTCATTTCTTACATGGTTAGTTTTTTATAAATTAATTTTTATATGAGCAATGGGAAGAGAACAAAACTAAAGATTAATTAGAAGGATATTTTTTACGGCAAAATTTAGGGACAGATTAATAAAATGAGTATTTTTTGTGACACTGATATTTATCATACTTTTGCAACAACAGAAGTCCACTAGAAATAAAGGGAAATTCAAGTGGTTGTTTTGGATAGTTGAATTAAAATATGCACCTTCATTTTTATTTTATTTGTTAAAAATCTTTAGTATTATATGTTTAGGTATATGAATTAATATATTTATTAGACACTGATTACTTAGTCATTAAAACGATTTGTGTTATTATAAACTCGTTTGTTTTATGCCGATTTATCCATTGATGTACCTAATATATTATATACTATACGTAGCCATAAAGTCAAAGACTAGGGAAAAAAATTGGGACATGCTTTAATGACTACAAACTGCCCTTCTCCAAAAGACCCCGAGATAAGGGCAATAGATTGGGAATGAGAAAGACAAGGCCCAAATTGTGAACGAAAAAGTGGGTGTGTCATTTTCCTACCTTTCTTGTGCTTTACATATTTTGTGCAAAATTATTCTATTTTTGAGCTCATGCTATAATCATGGCTGCTTGTTTTCATGCTTAATTATGTCTACTTATATATTTTCTCGCTAAAGTCGTTCCATTGCCCTAGTCTGGTCCTTAGGCCTATATGAGTTGTTTAACCAGCTCGATCTGACTTATATTTTTATTAGGCCCATATTTTATGCGAACTAGTTGATCGTGCTTAATTAAGTTAAGTTTATGCCGCCAAATATAGGCCAAAATATAGGTCTAATAATGTTATTATTTTCTATTTTAAAATATTTTGGCTAAAATATGGGTCCAAAACTCATTCATATTCTTTTAAAATTTGAATAAATTGAAAAGAAATAAAAATTAATAAAAATATCATTAAAAGCATATAAATGAATTAAGATTTTTTTTAATTTTAATTAAAAAATATATTTAAAATTATATATAAAACAATTAAAGGTGGGTCTAATGTTAATGTTAGGTTTACTAGTTAATATTATTATTAGAAAAAGAGAAACATCTCTAGTAAAACAAATCATCTTTTCTACGATTTATCATTTTTTCTCTTAGATTTGGATAACTCTTCAAAAAGTGGTACAACCACCATTATCGTAGGTCGGGAGATAAAAATACTGAAAACTAAAGCAAATAAAATTAATAACTACCATTGTTTTTATCTCTATAGCATATAATGGCTGAAATTTGTTTAATCCCTTAAAAAGTTTTCCTCCACGAAATATCCACATGAATCTAAAATTCTTATTTTTCTCTTTTAATTTTATTTTTTATTTCATAGACTGTTATAAAGAGGTTGCAGTTCACACTTCATCAAAAATGAAAAAAAAATAACAAAACAAAATAAAAAATAATTTTATGAAGATTATGAAATACATACGTTTTTCTAATTCTCTTAAACTAGTGTTGATATTTTATGTCAGTTATCGAACATTTCGTTGGGCTAAACAATTGTTCCTCACTTTTTAAGCAATGTGGATTTTTGTTTTTATATTTTTTCATTTGCTGTAAAAATACAAATTATAGGTTGAAGATGAGCATAGTCCTGTGTGCTAGGGTTTACATAAAATTTTATTATATTATCTCTTTCATTTAATCTAAGGATCTAGAAAGTACTCCTACGAGTAAAAAGGATTTTGTCCTTTTTATACTAGAATTCTAACTCTCCGTTTCTTTATATCAAACAAATATAATTATTATAAGGTAATTTAATTCACATTCTTAATATGAGATAGATATATACATAAATTAGTTTATTTCGAGGAAAGAAAAAAAATTTAATAAATGAATTTATATTTATGTTTCCTGTTGAGTAATGTTTTTTTAAAAAAAAATCTAATTTATCCCAAAAAATATCTACTTAAATCTGAAAGTAGTATACAGTAATAAAAACAACGGTAATTTTTGTAAAGTTTTAAGTATGTGTTAAAGCTGTAATTATAAAATAAGTTTTTTTTTTTTTTTTTTTTTTTTTTTTTTTTGGGTTTATGTAGCACTCTTGGAAATTGCACGTGAGAAGTGGAAGGCTGCTTTTCTTCAAAGAAATAAAATAATGGCAATTTTCTAAAATACATTCAAAAAATGAAGTATTTTCATCTTATATAATGTGTAAATAGGTCACACGTTAAAGAACTAAAGGCATCAAGTGATAATTAAAAAAAAGATTAAAATAACGATTAAAAGAAGGATTAAAATAACAATTAAAAGAAGGATTAAAATAACAATTAAAATACCAACTAATAATGTATTCATTTTTCTATATACTAATTACTATAGATTCGTACATACTGGGCTAAAACTTGCAAATTACATATATATACACCCATAAACTTAAATTCTTTTTCACTATTGTTCTCTTTATTTTATTTTTCTTCATAAAGAGCTTGGACCAGTTTGTAGTTTATATACAAATGAATCTGGCTTGTCCCTATCAACGAATGTGACCACATATTGTTTATGTCGTACTACTCATTTTGTCTTTAGCTACAGAGTTATCTGTACCATGGATGCTCATACACGTCTCTCACTCCCAATAATATTTGGTTTACTAGTTGCATTTGGCTTTCACTTTCGTTTTTTATTATTATGTACATGATCAAATTTTTAAGGTGATTTGTTTTATGTATAATGTCTTTTTTGTTTTTTTATATATATATATATATAATACTTTTCTAAAAAGAAAGTATTAGTCCATAAATTATACTCTACTGATGGAGTGGAGAAAATTGCACCTAGCTAGGCGATATATTATCCTGACTCGGAAACGAAAGTATTATAAGTGCAAACAAAATGTCATTTTCCCAAAACAATTAATAAGAAAGAACAACAAAAGAATTTTGTGATCAGTACGAAAAATGATGACCGGAATTTTTCCCGAAATCAAATTTTGCCGAATTTGTTTATATGTTTTATATTCGTATATTTCATAGAAATGTGCATTTTATTAAAATTGCAATATGCGTATATTTATAACAAATATGCATTATTAAAATTGCAAATTAGTTCATTTCAATGTGGATGGTCCGAGTTTGAAATCTTCATCTTAGCAAAAGGGAGAAAACGTGCATTACTACCAATAAATATATCATTGTAAATCCCAAAATGAAAGTATGAAACTCGTCAACTTGCGCTTGGCACTTGCAATAATTCTCGAGAAAAAGAGAGCGAGGGAAAAAGGAAAGTACGTGGAAATATCCCAGCCACATGAGTATATATGTTCTTTGGTAAAGAGGAAAGAACAAAGAACGATCATATCATAACACATGATCACAAACTAAAATTGTATTCCAATTTCAAGTAGCAAAATCAAAATAAACCAAATATTGGTTCATTTGTCATAAAGAACGACAACAATCTACTCTTCCAAAAATATTCTCAATCGATAGAATAATTTCCATCCTAAATTTTTGTTTCCAACTTTGTGGACCATATTTAAATAAATTTCCTTTTTATTGCTGTACTATTATTCCATATATATACAATAGTATTTTAATTTATATATAGGGGTAAGATTGATTGGTATATGCAGTATTTGTGTTTCAGCTATGCGGGGTTGGTTTCTTGGTCCAGGCTGTTCATCAACATATCTCTTCATTGCCTTTAAAGGTTGTCAGATCGCCATTTATGACTCATTATGACTTATGATTTCGTACTGGCCACATACACCTAGTTATATATATATATATATATATATATATATAAACAATATAAAAGGCAGATTGCTTTCACTACTTTTTCAACATATCTCTTCATTGCCTTTAAAGGTTGTCAGATCGCCATTTATGACTCATTATGACTTATGATTTCGTACTGGCCACATACACCTAGTTATATATATATATATATATATATATAAAAACAATATAAAAGGCAGATTGCTTTCACTACTTTTTGTCAAAACTCAAAACTCTTAAAAATATTATCTTCCTTGTTATCAAACCAAAAAACCGCAGAAGAAGATCGTGAGTGAAAAAATATTAGAGAGAGCCTACCGAACTACTACTACCCCAATTGCCCTGACTGCAAACTACTACTACCCCAATTGCCCTGACTGCAAGGTTGAGCAGTCAAAAGACTTACACCAAGGTTTTTCTGTTCTAGACTGTTACTGCCGAAAATTCAAAATCGTAAATTTTTATAATTTTAAATGAAAATATAATAAAATATTAAATTTATAAAATTTAAGAAAAATTATATATTAAATAATTTTATTTTGATTCTTAAATTATTATAAAATTTTTATTTAGTAAAATACTTATTAATTTTAATTTCATAAGTAAAATACTTATCAAAATTTAAGAAAATTTTCAGTTATTTGTTTTAGAACTTGTTGAGAAGTCATAAACTTTGACAAATTGAGTTTAGTTGAAATATTTAGTTTAATGTCCAAAATGTGTTACATAAAATTACTTGTTATTTTAAATACTCAATTTAATAACAAAATCATCCTCATAAATCTATTTACTAATCTTGGCTAAATAACTAAATAAAGATAAGATGATAACAAAGTATGAACACCCATCAGGGATTTAAAGTAGAATTGTCTAAACAAACTATGCAACTCATTTGATCATCGGGATTACTATCTTAACTTGATATACACTTGAAAGTGGGAAAGGTAACAGAAGTGAGCATTCACATACTCAGTCGAAATTCAATTATTTTTTTGAATGAATACAATTTTACCAAATCTACATGATTAATATCTTTTCAAAATCTATTTATAAACCAAATAAAACAATTGGTATTTAGAATAATTATATATTCAAAACCAAAATCAAATCCACATAATTGTACATATCATAAATCTACCATGTATATCAATGAACTTTCATCTTTCTATCACGGCCTTATAATACCTTTGTAACAGATTTATCTAGCATCTTGACACTATCCGCAGGTGCATCAGCTAAAAATCTGCACAAAGACCTAAATATTTCACCTAACGCTGCAGTGACTCACCAGCAATCTAAACAATCATGATACAATAATAAACAATCATGATACAAAAATAGAACGGTATCTTATAATACGTACAACATATAATAATTCAAAATAATCATGTATATATGAATCAAACGATGTTTTAAAATCCAATTTAATATTATTTAGAAATTTAGAGAAATTGAACGGGCCCTATATTATAAAATATAATTTTGCCCATCTCTTTGAGATCTCATCTCATGTAGTTTTAAAATAGCTTAAGCAATAAAAAATCGGGATTCTCTCATTTCTCAAAATACATTAAAATTAAAAAATAAAAAATATTTATTTATGCACTTCCTTTCAGGACTGTTGATTTTTTAAAAATATAAAATGTAATTACGATCATGTTTAGGTGGTAGATACTAGACAATCTTTAATATCTTATCAACGCTATTTATAAAACATTCGTACCAAAGAATTTTCAACTTAAATTAGTAGATTTTAGGGTTCACCATGTCATTTTTATTTGCAAACAATTATACGGCAAAACATATAAGTTACAAATTTTTTTTTGAATTTCAAAATTAATGTGAAGAAGGGTATTTTTTCGGAGAAATCAAAGTTTAAATTGAAGAAATAGAAAGCATCAACATTCTTTTTTTCAGTTAATCCTGAACTTTATTGGACTGCTCATATTTTGACTATTGTACATAAGGACTGGCCCCCATATGATTTTCATGTCTTAGGGGTCTTTTATATTTGTTGATGGAGGTTTTATCAACAATAAATTTATGAATAATCAAGAGACGTGGCTTTTGTAAATTGAAGTAAGTAATCAAAGCAAATAAGGAGAGAGGGATTTATAGTGGTTCAGCCCCGAAAAAGATGAGCCTACGTCCACTGTTTTCTCACTATAATGATGAATATTCAAGGTTACAATACTCAAAAGCTATTGAAGAATGCTAAAGAGTTTAGACCACCCAAAGTTTGGAATACCCTAGGCGTGTATTTGCTCTGACTTCTATTCTCTGTGACTTGTTTCTGTCCAGAATTGGTTGTGTCCTTGTTCGGATCATAGAGTCCCCTTTATATAGATTGTAGTGACCTTATCCCCCTAGGTTCCTTATGTCTCTAGGATCCTAATTGAATAAACGGGTAACTATACAATTGGGTAATTATCCAATTAAGTAATTGGATAATTATTCAAAACGGATAACTAGTTAATTATAAACAATACAATTGGATAACTACTCGAAAATGATAACTTAGTTAATCGCAAATAGGAGTCTTCAGTTTCCCTTTCCTTGTAGGTTTCTTCCACAGCATT
>JXTB01000138.1:7758-130586 GCA_002914805.1 Parasponia andersonii
GACGAAAGAGAGAGTTGGAGAGAGAGAGAGAGAAATGAGGAGTTTAAGGGGAAGATGCATATTTTCTCTTAGGTATTAGTAAGGGTATTTTCGTCTGCAAGCATATTTTCTAAATGTTTTTTAACTTGTGCATATGGGTCAAAATAAGGGTATCACGGAGCATATTTAACCTAATTTCTCTACTTGAATGATTTGCGTTGACGGTTATCTTCAATAAATTTTAAGTTAAATATAAATAAAAATAAAATAACATTAATTCATATTCATGTTTAGTGAAGTGCTAGCACTAATCTGGTATTTGCCGAAGAGACTCCGAAGTCTAAGTTAGTAAATGAAGTGAATGGAGTTTTTAGTAAGAGAAATTGAGTCTTAAATGAAAAATATTTAAAAAGAAAATAAATGAGGAGAGAGAGGAATAGAATTTGGACTTCTAGTTTAAGTTTGCCCACTAGCTAGTGTTCTGTATAAAGAGATTAGCAACTCATAACTCTTTATGATGGCCAATGTGAAATGGACTAGAGGCAGCTTTTGGTTTATTACCTTTAATCCAAGGAATTCAAGGAGAATTCTAGATAGTTGATCCCTACCTCCAACTAGGTTGTAAGTATCTCTAAAAACTACCTCTATGGTCTTCGATATACTTTTCCTAACAAAGGAAAAGTTGTGGTCATTCTCCCGAAACAATCTAATGGGGCAATACTTCGCTTTCGGGGCCTGGATCCATAAGGATGAGTCACTATTTACCAAGCTCCAACCCAATTTAGAAAGAAGGGCCAAATTTGCATATCTTAATCTGCGAATACCCAAGCCACCACTCGCTTTAGGTTGCCAAATATCATCCCTACTTTGAGCGCTAAATAATTATTCCTATCTAAGCTCCCCCCAACCACCAAAATTTTCAAAAAGCAGCATCCATATCATCACATATGGTTGTCGGTAGTAGAAAGGTGGACATTGAGTACAAAAGAATATTCATAACGACCAACTTAATCAGCCCTGTGCTAATTGGTTGATATAAGAACTTAGCCTTCCACCCTTCAAGTCGAGATATAACTTTCTCCTTTACCTTTTGAAAGTCTCTTACCCTACTGTTTGAAAGGAATAACAGATTCCCTAGATACGCTATCCCCTATGAGGCATAAGGGATAGTGATAAGGTTAGAAACTTCATATTTCAGTAACTCTGATATGTTTTTAGAGAAAAATAAGTCAGATTTTTCTTTATTTACTCGTTGCCTTGACCATGATTCATACAATTGAATACATTTCTGGATAATTCCAACTTCATCCTTATTTGCTCAAGCAAACAAGATTGTGTCATCAGCAAATATGAGATAGGAAATTGTAGGAGAATTTCTTGCTATTTTCACACCATGAAGAGTACTCAAAGATTCCTCTTTCAATAAAAGTTTTGAGAAAACCTCATGCAAAGAATGAAAAGATAAGGAAAAATGGGGTCTCTTTTATGCAAACCACGCTTTGGTTGGAAACTCTAAAGGGGACTACCATTGGGTAAAATAGAACATTTAACCAAGGAAACACAAAAGTTGATCAAGTCATAGAACTACTCACAAAAGCCATTAGCTTGCAAGACTCGTCGGAGGAACGACTATTCAATCCTATCATAGGCCTTGAACATATCTAGCTTAACTCCCATTAGTCCACCCTTGCCTCCTTTTCTTATAATTATGTGCATAATTTCCTAAACAAAAATAAAATTCTTTGCAATCCATTTGCCGGGGATGAAAGCTGATTGAAAGGGTGAAATCAGTATTGCTAAAATACTCCATAGCCTATTAGCTAAGAGTTTCGAGACAATCTTATAGCTCACATTACATAAACTTATAGGGTGATAATAGACAAATTGAGAACTTATAGGGTGATAATAGTCAAATTGAGAAGCCTCATTTTTCTTTGGGATAAAAGTTATAAAAGTCTTGACGTTTGTAGTGAATCTTCTCGAGATTTATCTCGCACAAAGTCAATAATTTGTGGCTCCAAAATATCCTAGTAAGTTTTATAAAATAATGTTGGCATACTATCTGGCTCTGGCCCTGGTGCTTTCAAAGAATTCATATTTCAGACCATTGTTTTCATCTCCTCAGTTGTTGAGATTTTACAAAGATCCATAATAATCAATTATTCTTACTTTTGTTATTGTTACATTATGAGTTTTTCTGTCAAAAATAGTCAATTCATAAATTATAAAATGGGTTATTTGCAGAAAAAATAAAATAAAATAAAAAAATCACCCTAAAGTATAGTTTTTCTACATATTTAATTCTATATTTTGGTTTGTACAAAATTATAACTGCACATTTTAAATTTTTATAAATTTATACTTTATGTAAAATTGACCAATAAAATTTTCACTAAATACGGAATCTAAATTGAAGATATCTTATTTCTACTAACTAATACAAAAAAACTTATTTAAAATAACTTAAAATAGTTAGTATAAATCATTCAATTTGTACACAGAAAGTACAAATTTGCATAAATTTAAAATATATAGATATAATTTTGCACAAACTAAAAAGTACGATTAAAATTACGAAAAGTCATTCTTCAAGATATTTTTTGCATATATCCCCTATAAAATATATGGATAAATTTGAAATCATCCGAAAACCGTATTTCAAATGCTAAAACAACACAAAGATCATAACTCTATGACCAATGGACCATGGGTGATATTAACCTTTTTTTTAAGTATTAAAAATCTCAAAAATGTTGTTATTGTTAACTTT
The DNA here is from genome assembly GCA_002914805.1 of Parasponia andersonii. NCBI lineage: Eukaryota > Viridiplantae > Streptophyta > Magnoliopsida > Rosales > Cannabaceae > Trema > Trema andersonii. The sequence continues at coordinate 10,508 of JXTB01000138.1, forward strand.
TTTTCTTTTCCTTGTGTTTTTTTTTTTGCCTTTTATTACAATTTTTTTGTACCAATATCGTTATTATCATTATGTTGTTGTTTTTTGTCGTCGATTTCCAGTTTTTATGTTTTCCTTTTTATTTTTTCTTCTCGATTTCCAAGTTAGTTGTCACTTATCCTTCACGGTTGTTTTTAAGTATTTTAGCATTATTTTTTTTGTCGTTTTCCTTTTATTGTCCTTTCTTGATATTTTGCTGTCGTTCACAACATTATTGTCGTTTTTCTTTAGCTTCGTTTTCCATCTACAGTTAATTTATCATCATTGTATCGTGTTAACATCGTTTCAACTTTTATTTTCAGTGTCGCTTTTGGTGGTTTTGAAAATTTGACATTCCAGTATTACCGTTTCCAATATTAATGTCGTTTGCGTGTATCTTGCAATTTATTTGTCCGGCTCCAATATTAATGTCGTTTACATGTATCTTGCAATTTAATTGTCCGTCTCAAGTTTTGTGTCGTTTTGTATCTCAATTTTCGTTTACTGTTTTGAGCTTCTCCTGTCGTAAGTGCTGAACACGTGAAACGAGTAAGTAAAATAAAATTCATTTCACTTTCCCACAATAGAAGTCGGAGAAAACAGCCATAAAATATAATAAAAATAATTTACAAAAAATAAATAAACACTGACTAAAAATGTCGGTCGTCCTTTCCTATTATTCACATTTGTTTTTATGGGAACTCGACAACATGGGCAGTCCTCCACGACATTTCAACCCTTAATTTGGAACATGATTGAATATCAAAAAAGACCAAAAGGGTTAAAAAAAAAATTAAAAATCAAAAGACCGAAAGAGGCTCAAAGAATTCTTATTTACCCCAAGTCCCTAACCGTAATTGTCAAACATTTGACTTACTACATACACATCAGTCAACAATTAAAATCACCCTAACCATACTAATTAATATACCATCTCACTAGTTTACCATCATTCAGCTGCTGAGCCAACTCGTACAGTACCCACAAAACACTTGAATCAACTACTGCCATATATATATTATTAGCAAGGCACCATTCAATACAATGAAATGGAATCAGAAGAGCCCTTTAAAACAGAGAAAATTACACATTTTGAGAATGGAAGGTAAGCACTCACGTATAACTCCTAGCAAACTTACACACACACACAAAATGGACACCTAATATGGCTACCATCCATCTTCACATATTCTAATGTCAGCTGGATGACCGGACGTGGTTGTTTCTAGTCTAAACAACTCAATCACTACATTTGCCCGGTAACAGCTCGTTAATTTTCACCTGTGGCTAGGCTGCACAATAAAATGAGAGATATGCTAAATTGTGATAACTCAATGACACCAAAATCTTCCAGCATCCTTCAGAGAAAACAGTCATCACCTTCTAATCAAAGTTAGTTGCGATCTCTATGTCCGTATCTGAAGGATTAGCAAGCTCTGCCAGAGGCTCCTGCAGATCTCAAAACCTCTAAATCAGAAACTGTTTATCTATTGAAGTGCTCTCCATAACATCGTATGTGGATCTTGCTGGTGATGACTCCATCTCTTTTCAAGTTTAAATCATTATCAAAGACAGAACCCCATAGTAAATACATTCCAATTTCCAGAAAACATAATCAAGTATTTCATTGTTCTAGACATCGGACTTATAAATACTAATTGCTAAAACAGCTTATACAAAATGTATTCACCAGAATTCACTACCGAGACCGTAAATATACCTGCTCATCATCATTGGCCGGAGAATGAACAATTCCAATGGGCAGAGTGTTCGCAAGATCTTCACTGGCTGCATGTAGATCCTGCAATTTCAATCAAGTTACAGGAGACATTTAATTTTACAGAGTTCAAATATTCGCAAGTTAAAAAGACAAATTGATATATCAATGAGTATCAAGCAAGAATTATTTTTCCTTCTAAATTTCTTTCTTAACACAAACATTTTACAGTCAGAACCTCAACATGTAAACTAAAAAGAAGTAGGACCTCTGCTACCCTCATATTTTAAACATTTTCAGAAGTATGATATTGTACCACTCTTTTCACATTCTAAAACCTGATCATGTCTTTTACCAAGCTCAATTGCTTTCATTCATATGCCCAGGTCTTCTGCCTCAATATTTCAAATAATTTCATAATTTCAAAAGTAATATATTGTACCACTGTTTTCACATTCCAAAATCCGTTCATGTCTTCCACCAAGCTCAATGGCTCTAATTTATATGACACCACCAAAAATAAAAATAAAAACAGCAAAACAAACCAAACGAAGAAAAAAAAAAACCAAACAAAAAAAAAACAACCCAAAAAAGAAAATGGAAAACAACAACAACAACAACAACAGGCATATGTATTGTGGTCAAAGGAAGCTAAGATCAAAATATAAGATTCAATCAAAGAATCAATGTTTCATGAGGCAAAGCCAACATCAGAACAACCCATATTTCGTAAGAGAGATGAAACTAAAAACAGAAGTGTAAACATACTTCCTCATCAGGGTTGACAGAAGGATCATTGGATCCTTCGGTAACTGTCTTAGAAGGATCTTCAGATGTTCCCTGCATGCACCACAAACTATATCAGAAAACTAACAAGACCAGCACTTCAATTGGAAGGTACTTGCCAGTGTGAAAAGCAATACATGCTCATCCTGATTGCCATTCAATTCTGCTTCTGCAACCAAAGGCTTGACATCAACTGGTGTTTCCTGCAATAAGGAAACATAAAAGTTAAGAAAATTAAATTGTTGTTTGAAGATGACATGTGTCAAAAAAGGTGTCCATTGGTCCAAAACTAGTTCTTAAGGAACATACTGCACAAAACCAATTCTTATCACTTTTAGTTTTCATTTTTGAATCCAAACCAAACACATCGAGGAACCAAATCGGTTCAGTATTACTACCCACATTGGACTAATTTGTTTTAGCTGTTTGTAGCTTATTCATTTGCTAGAATAACTCAGAAGATAATAACAAGACAAACAAAAGCCCATGATTTAAAATATAAATTTAATCACAACACACAAAGAATTCAGACTTGGCTAGAAAAGGAAGAAACAGAATGTAGAACAAATCATGAATTGTTTGCTGCAGAAGATCACTCGGAGACAAATTGGTTTGCAGCTTCAAGGAGGAGAGAAGCATGCCCTTGCCAAATGCAGTTATTAAGCAACAGAAATATAACTCAAAGCTGTGAACTAATAACCTACAGTGGCGCCACAAAGTACAGGTAAAAGACTGAAAAAGAGAGGAGAAAGAGTTACAGGAATGAACAAGCCATCGGGTAGTAAGGGTGATGGAGAAAACGACATAGATGACAAGGATTGGTTAAGAAGGCTCTGATTGTTACCAGAAAGTTAGGAGGAAATAATGGAGACATACAAGTGGTATTCTTGCGCTATTGAGAACCACAGTTGATGGATCTCGTGCATTTACAAGTCTAATTACCTCCTCTCTTCGAAACAATGAGCCCTAATTGATAGCCATTATATTTTCTAGGAATCACGTGGGTAACAAACTTAGAATTCCCAAAAAAGAAGCCTACTTTTAGTTTTGTTTAGATATCATCGCGCACAAATATTCATGCTAGGAATCATGTGGGTAACAAACTTAGAATTCCCAAAAAAGAAGCCTACTTTTAGTTTTGTTTAGATATCATCACGCACAAATATTCATGCAAACTCTTTCTGCCCATTTTCCACCGAGAGAGATCATTATCTTACAGACATCTGCAGTTCTCTATAAATCAAGTCCAGACAACTGATTGTACAAACAACTAACACAAGTATACCAGTTTGATTTAGATAAATTGGTTTATTCAGTCTAAAGATTTTGTGTAGTGCCCTTTAGTGCCACTGCCACACAAAGCTCTAGGATACAAAATCCTTGACTGAAATATAATTCAGCATTTGAGAGAAGCATCATGAAGAAATGCTAAAGAAAAAAATACGGCCTTCCACCTAGCAATTAATATGCATTCAAAATATTTAGGAAATGCTAATCTACTTACAGGTTCTATATGATCCGCAGAAAGGTTTCTTCCCCCCTTACTGAGATCTCTCAATGTTCCCTATATAATCAATAAAGTAAACTGGTAAAAAAATAATGAATTAATCATTTAAGCAAGTGGTGACAAAAAGAAATTTTGAAAAGAACAACAATAAGAGCATGACCTCAAGTTTTGATTTCCATATGCATACAAAGCCATGCATACATAACATGATGTCTAACACTAAGCCACAAAGACAACTGTCTAAACCAAAATAAACAAACCTTATTTGCCCACATAAGACCACATGCATTACACAAAGTTCTTGGTCCAGCTGGCCCACGACGCATTGCAGGCGTATTTTGCTCACTAACGCCACAGTGTTGGCATCTCCGCAAACTGCAAAATATTGCAGAAAAAAAGAGAAACCTAAATTCTAAGACATTGGCACCAAGAAGAACTTAACAAAAAGATAAACTCAACTCTATTGAACTCAGAACTCACACAGTTTCTGGACGATTAGTGCCATCTTGAAGGCCACTTTGTGATGAATCCCAGCCCAAAGTACCAGAACTTTCTTTTAAAGATGCAAACTGCCCATTCTTACGATGCATCCTGCGAGGATAATAATAAAAGAATGGCATATCTTTTATAAAATATCACCAAGGAGCCAGTATATAACATCTTCAGATTTTAGCAGTGCTGCTCCTATGTTTTGGAACATTTTTAACAAATCATAATGACAAAATGAAGATGAATTCTATTTAATTCTGATCTGAAGAAACTCAGAGTGAGAGAGAGAGAGAGAGAGAGAGAGAAAGTAAATGATCAAGGTAAATCAATGGACTAGAAAGCATTCAATTTGTTCAGTAAGCTTCCCTAAGAGCAAGAGTAAGACTAAGACAAGGAAAAGTATCTGCAATACACAAATACAAATACGTACACAAAGACACCCACATAAAATTCTAAATAGCCATTTCATTTACTGCAGCTAAATCAGATGAATAGAAAAGCCAAAATTATCAAAAAAATATGGTCTAAAAACCTAGTTGCCATTTTATCCAAGTTCAAACTGAGGGATGAATTGTTACTAGCGTAAATTTGATGGGAAAAGATTCAGAATCAGCCCAAAAGGTAAATCCTCAAAATTTTTGACAATATGCATATTTCCAAATCTAGTGCTAACCGCTAGAGAACCAAACTAAGGAGCAAGTTCATGTATATGAAATGCAAATAATGAGAACAGATAATTACTCGTCAGGAAAATGAATTCTTGGGACAATTAAGGTTATGCATGAAATTCAAATTTCAATCAAACTACAGAGCAAAGATATATATGTGTGTGTGTGTATATATCTATATATATTTCAAATGGCAAGGAACGAAAACTAAATTCTAAATTGATTAAAAATACAAATTTATCTTACCTCTGTGCAACCTCCTTACGTACAGTGTACCTAATTTTCTTGTCAAAACATCTCTCCTTTCGTTTTTCACGGAACCTAACAAGGGAGGCTATTCTCCGTGAAAGATTTGAGCGCTTTGCAGCGTCACCTACGGCTACATCCTAGAGATTGTGGCACACATGTACATGTAAGCACAGAAGAAAATTTCATTGGTTTCAATAATAACAACATCTGAATTACCCTGTTATTCTGATTATAAGGCACTTCAACGATAGGTACACCAGTTGGTACATCACGTCCTCCCAGTAGTAAGAGCACTGCTTGCACCTGTTGTATAATACCCCGATAATAAATAAGAAACCCAAAGAATTCCTTCAATACTGGCATAATCCAAACCACAAAACCCATTTCAAGAATAGTTGCGATCTTCAAACTCAACTTAAAATTACTAAAATTTTCCATTTTCTATTGATAACCCATATATCTCCGATCCATGTTTTATGTTTAGCAAGCTCTCTAGCTTAAAAGTAAAGCCCTTCAGTCCTAGAATCTTTTGGGATAAAGTCTTGAGAAGTTGACCAAGCCCATGGGAGCAAACCATCCAAACCACAATTACTCGCAATTTTTTAGCTAAATTCTCTTGTGCAAATAAAAATTGAAATAAACCGAGAGAGAAAAGTGACATACTTTTTCAGGCGTAACAGCAGGGAAAACATAGACCTCGCCTTCAAAAGAAAGGGTGAGCTCACTAGTCCTGGACGCCATAACCAAACCTCCATGCTCCGCAACGCTCACCGAATTCATATGGGTCTCTTCCAAATCGTCCATAGCATCATCACCATCATTACCACCACCACCACCGTCCCCATCTTCGTACTCATCGTCATCGTCGTCGTCCACAGGTATAGGTCCCCGCATGTGTTCCTCATAGGGTCGCGCTTGCAATGGTTGTGGATTGGCCGCCGCCATGAACACCTCCTCCTTCAAACCCTAAAACCGAAACCCTAACAAGCTTGCAACAACCACCTGCTCCATCGGAGGAACATCATTTCCGTCGCTTGAAAAGATAAGATATATGTATGTATATATATATATATATATATATATATATATATATATAGAAAGAGAGAGAGAGAGAGAGAGAGAGAGAGAGATTCTAGAACTGGAAGAAGGTTCGAAAATTGATGGTGAGGAAGACAAAAACTACCCTAAAATAGCTAAAATTTGCAGGGCCTGACCTTCTCTTTCCTTGCAGATCCTCAAATTGGGTAAACCCCAATTTTTCTCTTTTTTTTTTTAATTTCTATTTTTTTTCTCAATTATCTTTATGACTTTTTTTATTAAAAAAATTAGGATTACGAACAAATAGTCTTTAAAATATCCAATTTATAACAAATTGGTTCTCAGTTCGTAACAATTAAGTTTTTGAATTTTTAGATTGAAGTTATATAGTCCTTAAACTGTTTAATTACAATTTGTTGTTAAAGTTTTTAAAAAATGTTTACAATTTGTTGTTAAAGTTTTTATAAAACAAATATTGTGAAGATTAAGAAAATGTCGCTGCAGTATCTAAAATTATATTTAAGAAAAAATAAGTTAGAACAAAATAATTTTGAGAAAACAAATATATATAATATATATTTCTTAGGATTTTTGGACTTGCATATTTAGGCAAAAAAAATATATTCTTTTTTGTCTAAAGTTCTAAATTATATTTTAAATACACTTTTAGAAAATCCACATAAAACAATTGTAATTTAGATAATACAAGAATTAAATTACTTCAAATCAATAAATTCTGAAATTTAATTGTTACAATTGGAACTTTAAGAATCAAATTGTCATAAGTTAAATAAAATAATTGAGAAATGATTTGTGCTATTAATCCTAAGACAATTATTTGATATTATTTCTCAATTTTTTTTTTAGAAAGGAGAATTATTTCTCCGTTTTCGTTTTTAAGGACAAATGGTTTTTATGTTTATCTAATTAAATCTTATATATGTCTTTGCTAAATGCGCATTAAATATTAGATGATAAAGACATGTTGAAGAAGGTGGAGCAGGAGTTTTGGCCCTTGGTTGGGTGTGTCACTAAGAGATTTAAGTTTAACACGGTTGGACAGTTGCCTAAAGGGATTTCTTTTCCGCCGTGGGATTTTGGGACTGTAAAAATGGCATAAGCAAATGTGGGCTCCCTGATATCACATGGGATGTGCTTTCAGTGTGTCGTATGGAGTGTGATCAATGTTGGGGGAACTATGTGTAGTACCTACTTGGCAAGTTGATTTCGTCATTTGATCCAATGACAGATGATAATCACTAGACCAATTCAAAATTGTGTGTCTAATTTTTGTATTGCAACTGCAAGTACTATCCGTTGCCCTGCCTCGCTCCTGAATTTAGTCCTAGTGGGACGGGTTTTACGAGAATAGTTTAGCTCTCGATCCCACTTGCACATGTAACAAATGTTTAGTTCTGTCCCATTTACACACGCTTCGTTCTTTCATACTAATTATGGTCTTGAGTAGAAAGTTATCTAATTACATCCTAGATTAACGATTTATGATATTTTTAGATGATAAATATTAAACATTATGACAAATTATCTTGAAAAAATAACTCAATAATAAATAATGCGATAATTTATGTGACCAATAACGAATGCAGTAAAAAATAACTTATATTAACGTCACATTATCCAAGTTAAATTTTGGAGTTAGATTGTTAACGTGTATAACATTTCTTGTAGATTGTTAATGTGTATAACATTACTCTTGTTGCATAGGAGATTAATATTTAGTCGAATTTTATGTATTTCTCAACATCATATCAGAATACATTTTCTCAAAAGATGAGTTAAAGCAGCTCGAGCCTTAAAAATTGGATTACAGCCGGACATACTTGAATTAGACTACAATTACTGATTGATGTTGAATACCCGGAAAAAGAGGAGGGGGGAACACCACAATTGAATTTGGTGATGGTGTTTAGTACGTTTATCTGTGCATCTGAGTAAAAACATTCGTTGTCTAATATAGTTTTCATATCCAGTACTTATACTGAAACTTTCTTTGTTTCTTTTTTTTTTTTAATGAAAGATAGTAAGATTTATTTTTTGTTTTTTCACCAAAAAAGGAAACATATAGCATACTGCAATGGTTGGTTGCATGCATCACTTTTGGAACAAACAGTGTCAGTGGACTAACTTTTGCACAATTATTTAGAGCCTATTAGTATCTGCATAATCAAAATAAACAGTTTAATGTCTTATACATTAAAAAATAATATTTCCGGGGACATTATTTGAAATAAATGTCTAATACATTAAAAAATAATGTCTTATACATTTAAAAATAATATTTCCGGGGACATTATTTGATTATCTCTCTCTCTCTCTCTCTCTCATGCTTGTCATACATATATTCGCTTACAAATGTACAAAGCATGAATAGAAAGTGCAACATATTAAAAGCTCTATAAGCATTAACAGCAGTAGTCAATGTCTTGTTATTATCCCCTCTTCATTTTTTTTTTTAATTTTTGGGTTGCCCATTGCCAGAAACAGTAATGGATGGTGCAATTCTCAACCAATCTGATTTTCTAATAGTAAGAAGTAGGCTTGTCTGAGTACAATTTGGAGGACTCGTACACAAGCAAACTGACATAGTCAAAGCAAAAGACTGAACCATAATAAGACAACCAACCAACTAACCAACCAAATCAAGTCCAACAATGATTGATATCGTGACCCTCCCAATTTCCATTGTCAGGTGGGATGTCCCAGAAAAAAATGGTCATTTCTCTAGAATCCTTTTTCGAGAGAGAGAGAGAGAGAGAGAGAGGAAAAAAGGTTATTCGTAAAATGGAATATATATCCTAAAGATATTTAACCCTTGGTTTTATACATGGTTAAAGTGCATGAACCTGACCCAATATCATGGCTTTTCCTATGGTTGATCAGTGATGACCGTTTTATCTTATCTTCATATTACATCAATCAAACTGGATAATTTAGAGTGCCTTCTAGCCTAATTTGACTCATTTTTTCCTTAAAATTAAGGGCAAAATAATCATTTCATGCAAAAAATGTAATATGATAAGGGAAAAGTTCTTACGATCTGGTCCAATTGCAGACTCCTCTGCAACCCAATTTGCAGTTGCTTTGATCAATCTGTAGTCTGTACACTGGAAGACCCAAATTTTACAGTGCTTGTGCTCAAGAAAAGTTGCTTAAGCCCCCTGAGAACTTGCCTCAAGAATCTTGGAATCGAAACAATTAGATATGACCACTTATTTTTTGGTGTCAAATTCAATTCTTGCTCGTATCTCCATGATATCTGTGAGAGACGCTCTCAATGTACAGGCACCAACTGGGCTTTTTTTTTTTTTTTTTATTTTCTCAATTAACAGGGGGAGAAAAAGAGTCTACTCAAAGTCTCAAATGTGCTTGTAGGGGTAACCGAAGAGCATATACTATATATAACTACCCCAGCTAAATCCTTCAAGTTAATTTGATACATAGTAAGCTTGACCAGTATATCATCAAAGATATATATTATTAAAAAATAAATAGGAGAAACAAAGAAAAGGAAAGAGACACCTCTTGTATTGATAAAGGCGCTATGATATCAGTAGACTAGATGGGGCAAGCCAAATAAATTAATTTACCAGAAAAACCTACTTGAACAAAGCCAGAGAGGCTTTTCACGTAAGACAACTTATTGCTCAGCCATTAAAGCTGAGCCATCACCATTAGAGAAAGTAGCAAGATTACTGTGCGTTCGCATGGTTGTTTCGCAGTTGGAATCACTGGCTTCTCCCTCATTCTAATCAAGGGAAAAACAAGAACAAAAACAAAACAGGTAAAATTAGATTCAGCAAGGAGACCAAGGCTAATTTGTGAAAATAAATAGCAAGCAGCATTATCTCAATACATACCTGCTCAACTGGAGTTTGAGAATGATCCTGTGTCTTCTTGGAAAGATCCCTCAAAGTCCCCTGAAATTCCAATGCCACAGATGTCAGTCTCCTTTTAAGTTGCTTAGACACCAATGTTAAACACTACTGAAACAAAATGCCCAAGAATACCTAGGCTAGCGCATTCATCAATGTGAGTACGATGGTAAAGGCCACAACATGAATTAACAATTCATTGAAGCCAAGCTGAGGTGAAATTGAAATTTAACAAAGTCAAAAAATATTGTTAAAATCTCCAACCGTATACTCTCATACAATCACCAGCTATTTGACATACTCTAGTGCCCTCAATATCCATACTGATATTTCTTCAAAAATTAGATGGGGCAAGCCAAATAAAACTAGACAAAGTAATTGCTGAGTTTTATAGTAGAATAATCACATCCACAGTTTATTTCATATCAGTTCCTATATTCTTAAACCCTCCAAGTCATTAGAGAGAGAGAATACGGCGATATGGCTTCTTTAAAGAGCAAATCAAGATGTTACCATCTTGTCTTGCATACAGAGAAAACATCACTGTTACGTGATAGGATAATCCGTTTGTCTCCTCAAAGTCAACGACATAAATATATATACACATATATAACAGGTTAGAGCCAGTTTGCATGGTTTGTGAAAGGCTCTTTTAACAATGATGATGAAAGTTCATTTCCCTAATCATAGAATAAAACAAACTCAAATGACTTTTCAATCGTAACTTAAGAATCATTGGCTTTTCAAACTCAAATCCTAAAAATACAACTATCTACTTTCAGAGGTAAGTACATCATATACATATTAACAATACCGAAGCAGGTTATAAAGTTAATTGATTAATTCATCAGAAATGATACCAACCCTATTTGCCCAAAAAAGCCCACAGGCATTGCAAAGAGACCTTGGACCAGATGGCCCACGCCGCATCATTGGGGTGGACTTCGAACTTGTGCCGCAATGTGTACATCTAGACAAGGGGAAAGATGTCCAACGGTGAAGAGTAAATAAAGAGTGGGAAAAAACAACTGATGGTTAAAGGTAAACCACAAGAAAATACGGCAGTAAAATATGCAAAAATCCCTAAGAGAATAGGAGAAAAATACAGGGGGAGTACAGGAAAAAAGAAATCTCATTGATAAAACTTACGGAAAAATCAATTAACTTTAGCAACATGGGTTCGACAAAAAAGACAAAACTCACGAAGTTTCCAGGGGGTTATCATCTGGACCAGAGTCCTGACCATTACCCCAGCTATAGGTTCCGTCTGATTTTTTTGAAGTAAACTGTCCCTTGTTACGCTGCATCCTGATGTAAAAAGCCATATATGAACAAATACAGAAAGTAATAAGTACCAGACTGATAAACAACAATAAGAAACAAAAGAAATAGAGAGAAGAAGTTATCAACAAACTATGGAGTTGCGAACAGAAAACATTATAATTCCTAGATCAAGAACATATAGAAGTTTCATTAGCTAAAACAAATTAAGTTCAAAAACTATGTATTGAAGAAATTTCTTATCAACAAATTATGGAGCTGCAAACAGAAAAATATGAGAACTCCTAGATCTAGAACATATAGAAGTTTCATTAGCTAAAACAAATTAAATGTAAAAACTATGTACCGAAAAACATTTATCTAAGGTTCATAGCGAATAGGCCAAAGACAGAACCTCTAAGTTTAAAGTTTAAAACTGAATAAAAATAAAATAAAATAGAGGTTTCATTTGCATTATCAAATGTAGTCCTGCGCTTAAACCAGCTTTCTAACCACTTTCAATATCAAGTGAAAGGTATATTTTTCAAAGAAAAAAAAAAAAGACTAAAAGAGATTCAAAAGAGGTGGTAACTTAATGAAAAGATTGAAGAGATAAGGAACGACAGCATGTATACATAGCAGAAAGAAGATCACATAGTTGGTCGGCACTACCCTTCAACTCAAGATGTACGCTTGACATCAGTATGGTCAACACAACAAAGGGAAACAAAAATAAAAAGCATCTGTTTTTCCTAAACTCTTGGGTAGAAGAAACCCAAAGAGACACCCAGAAATGAACTCTCTCCCACAGAAAACAATCATCTTGGATCTTGTCTTCAAAGAGATGGGAGCTAGGAGGAGGATCCCTATTCCTTTGTTTCTTCTCTTTAATCAAGTCTCTTATCAAATAATAATAATGATAATGGATACTGCAATTATAATGGATATTGCAGGAACCATCCACCTAGTCTAACAAAACAGCTCAATTGATTTGACAAATAACCAAGAGGTCCAAGACATAAGAAGAAGCACATTATACTGATAAACACACCTGAGTGCAACTTCTTGACGGACACTATATCTAACTTTCTTATCAAAGCATCGTTCTTTTCTCTTCTGCCGAAACCTGCTTAACGAGGCCGCTCTGTGAGGCTGACTGCACCGTACTGGAAGGTCAACCATAGCCTAAAGAAAACGCAAAAGCGCACAAAATATAAATAAATACGAAAATCCCATATACAAGCGTTGTTATAGTACCTTCAGGAAAGAAAAACACAAGTTAAAAAGTAAAAATACCCTGTGATTCTGAGATGGCATTCCCACACCTTGTGCCCCAGCAGAGATTTCGCATCCCCCCAAGAGTAATAACACCGCTTGAACCTTCAAAATTGTAAACAACTTTTTCTCAACAAAAAATCCCCATCTGGGACAAAACCAAAACCTACCATAGCCCTGTTTGGTTGCTAAGAAAATGAAGTCAAAAGAAAAAAAAAAATTCAATTTTAGCCCAAAGTCCTACTTGCATGTTACTTAATCACCAGAAACGAGTGAAATTAAAACATTACTACAAATACATAAGACAAAATTGAGCAGAGAGAGATTTTAGTATAACCCCAAAACGAATTACAACATCAACATTCCAAAGTTCAAAATCTACGAAAATTAACCTACATTTATCAGCACCCACGTATAAAATCACCCAAATTCCCCAAATAAACCCTAAATCAGAAGCCCGAACCTTATCAGGAGTAACAGCGTCGAAAACATAGACTTGACCACGGAACGAGAGGGTGAGCTGACTGCTGCCATCGATACGCTGGACGACCAAATCGTAGCCGGCGGCGGCATCGTAGACGGCGTCGGGGTTGACGTCCTCAACGACTCCTCCGGCACCTGCGGGGACTCCCCCGGCGGTGTCGTCGAGAGCGTGCCCATCGTAGTGGTGGATGTGGGGATTGTCGACGGACTCGGCGCCGGCGACGGGCGAGGCGCCGTCGTCGTCGTCGGCGGTGGCGATCTGATTGGTCATGGTCATGGGGTGGGCGTGTCCGTACATTGGCGGTTCAAGGGTGACAAGGAGGGATTTTGAAGCATTACAGGGAAAGCAAGATACGAACACTGACTGAAAAACAATACCCCTCAGGCAGGAGATATTGTATGTGCGTGTCTGTGTCTATATATATATAGAGAGAGAGAGAGAGAGAGAGAGAGAGAGACCTGGTACAGGAGGAGACGAGGAATATATGCACGGGAAAATAGTCCCTCCTTTTTTTTTTTTTTTAGATATTTCATTAAATATGCTCTAAAAACTATGATTAGATTTCTAAAAAAACTTAATTCTCTTCGAAACTAGATATAATTTTTTTTTCACTTTTTTTCATTTTTCTATTTTTTTTATGTTTTCTATCGATTTTTAATTTTCTTCCAACTAAATAATTTTCTTAATAATCAAACCTTAAAAACATAACGAGTATAGTTTAAAATAGTTGATATTTAAATTTCAAGATATTTTGTAATTGATTTTATATTAAAAATAAAATTTAAATCAATTTCTATGAATTTCTGAAAATTTGGATTAGTTGTACTGATGAATATTAAAATTTTTCGATAAAATTTGATACTATTTCGATGAATTATATTTTTATAATAGAATCTGAAAAATTAAGTATGATCATCGAAATGACATCGAAATGCATTGAAATTCATCGAAATTTATAAGATTCCTTTATAAAAATATATTTCATCGAAATTACATTAAATTTCATCTAAGTAGCATCGAAATGGAATCGAAATACATCAAAATTTTCGATATTTGTCGAGGTAACTAGTCCAAATTTTTAGAAAATTCTAATAAATTGATCAAAATTTAATTCTTAATGTAAAATCTATAACAGAATATCTTGAAACTTAAATACAAACTATTTTAAATTATGTTCACAACATTTAAACATAGAAATTTTTCTATTGTTGACGAGAGAGATGAGAGTGAGAGAGAGCAAAAACTCAAAGTTCCACTGAGTGAGTGAGAGAGAGAGTGCAGAGAAGTTTCAATGGTGAATTGATGAAGAGAAGAGAATGACTGAACGAGTGAACAAAAGATAGTAACAACTAAAGACTGTTATTTCCTTTCTTTTTTTTCTTTTGATTTTTTTTTTCAAAACTAAATAACTAAAACTATGCTTTTAAGGGTATTGTGATCAGTAAATCATATCTTTTGAATAATTAATGGAGAAGTCGTATGCTTGTAAATAACTCTTATTTAGAACATATTTAATGAAATTTCTCTTTCTTTTTTGGGTTTGGACTTTGGATTTTGGAACGAGGATCTCGTTGTAAACAACATGTCATTTTTGTTTTATGTCATTTTCAAGAAAACGACATTCGATAGACAAAAGTCAGATACTTCAATGATTTGAGACACATCATTCCCGTTGAGATAGAGAAGCACTACAACATATAGTAAATAAAGTATTCCATCTTTATTTACAGATTGTAAATTTCTTCATTTAGATTTAGATAAAGAAACAAGTCTCCCCATAATTAACACTTAATCATGTTTGTTTCTTTATACACATATAAAGTCATGGAATCTTTTTCAGATGAATAAACTATTCAACTAAGATAGTTTAATATAGTAAATATCATAATTGCACATAAGAGAAAGTTGTTTATACTTAAAAGGATAAAATTGGAAATCTGTTTTTTCGGGCAAAAATCCCAACATAGCCCACTTTGAATAAATCCATGTGAGCTTTGTATCGGGCATAGGCCCGACTCGCCTAAAATATGGACCGAACTGGCCTGACCGATATTCTTATTAAGAGACCTAACACAACCTACAGGTCTAACCTGTGGGTCTAACTCGTATTTTATGCCCGCTTAAGTGGGCCGTGTCTATGCGAGCCAAATATGGACCACAATGTGAGCATAATGTTCTATACTTTAGATATTAAATATGAGCCTAAAACTCATTCATATTCTTTTAAAATTTAAATAAATTAAAATTAAACAAAAATAAGTAAATAAATAACATTTAAAATATATAAATAAAAGTATTTAATTAAGATTTTTTAAAATTTTAATTAAGAAATATATTTAAAATTATATGTAGAATAATTAAATGTGGACCGACAGAAAAGTGGGTCGGATCAGACCGAGTCTATTAGCCTATGAGTGAGGCCCAAGGTAGACCCTACTATATATAACGGATCAGTCCAAACCTACATATATGAACTTGGGTTAAGCTAGTATCGTACTATTTTTTAGAATGTGGTCGATCCACGTTGACGTCTTTAGTCTATTATAAAGTTTTTAGTCCCAATTCAGTTCCTAATCCTTCAATTGTCAAACTATGCTACATCGAATTACGTTTTCTTTTGCTCACTTATATATAGTCCATGTTTTCAGGGCAGTTATTAACTATATTATCAAAACACAGAAAAACAAAATTACAAAAATAGCCTATAATAGCATTACTCATCAATCAACAATGCCTTATGTTCTAAATCATAAATATAATTCTGAAAATAACAGTAATAACCCGCTTAAAAATAATATGGACTAACTAAAGTACCTTTAATTTGTTCTAAATGACACAACCAAACAAATTGTTTTTGTCTTTATTGGCCACAAAACTGAGTCCCCCATGTCCACGTTGCTTCGTACCTAACAACTTTGGTCATAAAATGGAATTTATTTCTTTCGGTGAAGAGAACTCACTAGTTGTTTTCAAACTTGTATTAATAAGTCACCAGTCAAAATGGAAATGAGAATTGATAGAAGCACTGAGGCACTAATGAATGTGCCAAAATAATGCAAAAAGCTATTGTGCGACCCGTTCCCGAACCTTATGCCACGAGGAAGGCCACGCGGATCGCACATGATCTCATAATCGGCTATTGGGCCGTCCGAGGTTAGGGCCAAATCCATCATTGACCCCAGACGGTTCGGTCCAGTTAGACCCCAACCTCAACAGCTGGGGGTCGGAAGCCCCAAGGTTCTGCCATCTGGGAACAGCGGCCCTTACCTCAATAGCTGGGGGTCGGAAGCCCCAAGGGTCTGCCATCTGGGAATGGTGGCCCTTACCTCAACAGTCGGAAGGGTCAGAAACCCCAAGGGTCTTCAGACTGAATATAATGGAAAACAACCCACGGCTCCAGACCCAGACAGAGCATTTAATGCGATCCTGGGTAGGTGCGTGTGCCAGGGACAAGCCGTCCTGACAGAACGGCAATTTGCCCAAATCTTACTCCTGACAGATTGAAGCCGTAGGAGGCGGCGAAAATCAGGCCACGGTAGCACAGAAGAGATCACAGAAATCTCGGCCCGTCACCGTTAAAAAAGATCTTGAGGTGAAAAGTACTCATTCCGGAGATGGAAAACCATGCGGTTCACTATCTCAGGATTACATATAAAAAAGTCATGAGTTCCCGAGAAGGGCATGTACGCTTAAAAACTGATATATATATATATATATATATATATATATATATATATATATAAAAGTCTGAAAATTAAAAAGAGAGAGATCTACACACTGAAATATTTTCCTTGCTACCAAACACAGAAAAACCACTGACTTAAGCATCGGAGAGTCTTTACAGGTAACCAACCCCGCCTCTCCGATCTTACTTGAAGTTCAGAGAACTTCGAGACTGCGAGGACACATAGACAGTTGGAGGGTACATCGTCAGCAGTTCGAGACACGTGGACGGCTGGTGAGAAACTACTCCAACAGTTATTATTTTAAATTACGTGGCTAATATCATTTAAACACGTGTGGAATCACGCCATTTAAAATAATTGTTAAAATAGTAACACATCAATTGGTGTATAAGTTTTCTGCAAAAATCTGTATCCACCATCATCTTGGATGGATAAAATTATTCCAAAAATTGCTTTTGCTCACTTCTGCCTTAAAAGACCAGGGTACTTCCCAAACAAAGCCTTGGTACTTGTGTCTTGAGAGAGCGCAATTATACGACCATAAGCGAAAAACTCAAGTACGTAAATAAAAGGAGGGTTATGAGGAATGATTGACCAGACAGTCCAAACCCAATAACAAGGACTTCCCGCAGAAAATCATTTGAGTCAAATGTTTTACATAGATACAATTTCGCATTTTATTCTATTTCCGGGTATATATTTTGAATGTATGTACAAAGATATTGAATCTGGTGGTTGATTGAATTTAGTTATCTGTTTACGTTCCTCCGGACAAAAAACCTATACAGCATTTAAAGTCAAATGGGGAGTAGCTTCCTCACTACCATCAAAATTGAACTCAGACTAAGCGGGAAGATAGAACAGCTAGGAATCAACTCAGAGCTCATTGTCAATCAACAATACCTGTATCCTGTACCCAGATGTCCGAAGTAGACCATCGTCAAGGCAAGAAACCCTCTTGACGTGTGAGGCTCCCCAGTCTACTCTTACAGAAAGAACCTGGCAAAATCTTAATCTTCATCCTCCAAGCTGAGAGTCGAAAATCCTCAAGTGGAGCTGTATGTGTGCTGGGGTTCTTGCTCTCAGTCTCTTTCCAAGAATCCGTTTCCATTCACAAGAGGTTTGTTTTAGTCATGAAAATCCTCATAAGGTGAGGTTCCACTAGAAGAGTCACTTTCAAATGGAGTGGTTTCTCTTGGTGATGAGGGAAGCGATTCTTTCTGCTGGGAGGACGAACCTGAAATAAAATAAAACAAGGAATCACTTAGGGGAACGTTCGAGATAGAACCTTGCTTAGGTCGGAAGCATTATATGCTGCGTTATCACAAACCTTTTTGTCCTCTTGACCGGAACTTTTTTGTGTGGCGCCTGATAAGCCTCTTAGCTTTTGTTATTGTGAGCTGCCTAGCAAAGGGAGAGAACTCGGCATCGCTTTCACTCCAATCACCTTGGAAATCATTTTCTGCTTCACCCCTCATTGTCCTCAGAACAAATGCCTTTGCCTTGCGACGTTGAGTATTAAAAAGACCTCTAATGGAAGTGACAAATCCATCACCTGCTCCATCACTTGGACGCCTGAGCCAAGTCATCGGATACTGATCAGATTTGCTCGCCTGACCTTCATTATCACTAATATTAAGATCACTATCGGGCACACCAACCCCACTGGGTTCCCTCTGACTATGTGCTTTGTCTTTAAACTTCTTACCCTGGGGAAAAAAAGAAACCTATGATTTAACTTGCTACAAGATCCTAATCTTTGCAATATGCAGCAGTGACGATCAAAGTATAAAATCTAGAAGTGAAATGCATGGCCAACCTGCATTCCAGTTACGGACTTTAAGACACCCCATATGATATGCTTCTTTACACGTGAGAATAATCTCCGCCAGGTCCCAGTGAACTCAACCCGATGAAATGTATCCATCAGCAACTTAAGATCATTCACAACAAATCTTGATCCCTCGTAGGTAACCAACAGCTCAACCTGTGCAGAAATAGTACTTCATTTGGAAAAGCTGTAACAGAGTATGAAACAGAAAAGAATAGACACGCAAATAAAACCAACCTGGCTTATCTTGATATTATGGAACTCCATCATTTTTCGTGGCCTAGATCTTTTCTCTTCATGTGACTTTGCTACCTTTTTCTCTTCATGGGATGACCTACCAGATTTGAGAGTTTTGGGGTCTTTCAACTTATTCTTTGAGGATTCATCTTGTTGCACAACAGAATCAAGTGGACCACTTTTTGAAGAAGAAATGCTCTGTAAGACGAGTTCATCAGCAACGGATTCTGCCACAGTCTCTTCCCATGATCTATCAAAAGAAGAAGTTCTTCGTAACTCTGGGATTGACCCACTAACAATATTATCTGTTGGGTTTTGCATGTTTGACACCTGCACATAGTTTTAGAAAAATAATTAGGGAAATCAAGTGTTGGTTCATGGAACATCAAAGAAGGTTTTGCCCACCCGGGGGGGGGGGGGGGTGTGGGGTTGGAATTATCATGTTTCCAAAGAGATGCACTCTAGTAATCAATATCAGACAAAGGTATAACACATCCACTGTTTTTACTCTCTAAATGAACCTCAACAACCACATGAACGAAGAGACTCAAATAACTCACTTGACAGGAATCAGAAAGAATGCAGGGCTGACAGGTGGATGATGCAGAGGCACTTGGTTTTGATGGCATTTCACTCTCTTTTGTTGTATGACTACTTGACACAGGAGCCTCATGAATTGAAGACCCTTTCTTTACACGTTTTGAACCAGCAGTTGTAGAAACCTTCCAAACTTCCTGCATTTCACAATGTGAACGAGAAATGGTCTCAGGTTTTATGACAATGTACTCCTCTTTCGGCTTGACTTGCATAAAAGAGATAAGCAAATTTGAGTCACTAAAATCTCCAACTGACCTGCCGCCTTTGTGAATCTTGTTCTTCTTCTGGGAAGAAATATTCCCACATCATCCGGTACATTGTCTCGGTCAAATGGATTTTGAGGGGGTAAATTTCTACCTGTAGTAAAAAAAAAAATGCATCAGGCAAGCAACCACAAGTTCACAAAGCATGAATTTCTAGATAACCGTTTCATTTAGACATGTCCTATCTTTATCCCCACAAAAATTTAATTTTGAACACAACTGTTATTTAAGAAAAGAGAACAATCATGAATTATGAAACCTTAATATTATTTATCAGTCATAGTAAGATCATTGGCAATGCGGATTAATTGGCATTGCCAAATAAGAATCCATGATTTATTTGGGAAGTCATCGCAGAACAATTATTTGTAGCATCTTGACATTTTTTTCCCTTCTCGGAACATAAGGTTATGATTACGGCTCAATTCACACTTCAAACTTTCAGGAGGAGAATCCTGACCAATATGGAAGGTGTGTACTCTATGATACGTAAAGAATACCATCTAGGGACTTCCTTTAAGAAAAGGAAAAAGAAAAACGATATTCAAAATCCCTTCCATATATGAAACAAAGTGTGTTCAATGTGAACCAAAGTGGATTAGATCCAAGACTATGGCTCTGCCCACAGCAACTGTCTTTCTCCAATGGCCTCACCATTTTTGGGGCATCTGCTGACCCTTGAAAATGACTTTCTCTAATGTTTTTCTTCTTTCCTTTAATTAAATTTCATGGATGTGGCAGAGCCATCTTGATTAAGCCAAAACAGCACACAGGTACTCAGATAATGAGCCACATGTATGCAAAAGAGCTCGCTTCTCAACTCCTCAAGCTCCACTCATCTCACTCCACATGTTTTGCTTCATATTCTACCTCAAAACTTGCATGACTGTATGCTTTCAATAAGAAAGATCATTACATAAAAGAATAAAAAGTGAATCTTGTCACCTGAAAAAGTTCAAGAGGCGAATTTCCCTCCTTTGGTGCTCCCTGCTTTGCATCCACACGAAGCATAACTTTTCTGCACCAAAAAAAGTAAAGCACGGATTTTATAAGAAATTTTCTTCATTTTTGAACAGGCACCAACATGCTTTTTAGGTAAAAAAGGATGTCAGATAAGTGAGAGGATATTAACATCTAAAAAATTCTAAAAAGGGCTTATTACTAGGACCATATAAACATTTTATGGGAAGTTTGTATAAGTTATGTGCATCTATAAAAAAAATATATTTAAAAAGTTGCCATTAAAAAAAAAAAATGAAACGAATTAAGTAACAAATTTCACGGAGTAGATTTACATAAATCTTCATGCTCAATATCAAAACAATAAAAGCTTTAAGAGTGGAAGTCAGGACAAAAAGAAGAAAGAGATAAGATATAGAATGACTGAGCATTAAAAAATAGTAACTGATATGAGTAATAGGTATGAAAAAAGTTGCATACTTTCCCCATTCTGGTGGAGGATTCCACGCTGATAAAAGCATATCTGACTTTGCGGTAGGCAGGCAGTTTCTGACAACAAAATATTTAGTTGTGAACTGAGCAACTCCAACATCCTTGTAATCTCGGTCAAAGTCATAAATCTGTATTATGGAGAATATAGAACCACATCAAACTAACTTTTAAACGCTCCCCCAGAAGGGAAATAATATTAAGAGAAAAGAAACCATCAAAGAAGAGTCAATTACAGCATCGCAAAGCCAAACCGTTGAGCAAATACACAGTGCAAAAAACTAATCAT
Source organism: Parasponia andersonii (assembly GCA_002914805.1). Lineage (NCBI taxonomy): Eukaryota > Viridiplantae > Streptophyta > Magnoliopsida > Rosales > Cannabaceae > Trema > Trema andersonii. The sequence goes on from JXTB01000138.1 coordinate 32,244, forward strand.
CTATCTTGCTGAAAGAGACAAAACATATTCAACAAAAACAAAAAGACAAACAAAAAGGACCCAAGGATACACACACAATACTAATTTTATGCTCACCATGTCATTTATCTCAGCCTCAGCAAAAGATTTACCATCAACAAGCATGCTCCAAACCACTTTGTTAATTCGCAAAGATATACGCATAGCATATGATGGACTTTTGTTCTTCTCCTTTTCCATCAGTCGTACCTGGGCAGCTTTCTGTAGAGCCATCCTTAACGATGCAGATGCTGCCTTCCTAGATTTTTGTGCATTAATAAGCTCTCTTTTTAGTCCTTGCACCTGGAGTTTTGAAAATTCATTATGCTTGCATATTCTATTTTGCACTGAATAGAAAAGACAAAACGTATATATGAAATCATACAATCACAATTTTCCACTGCATACATCATATTTACTGAAGTATCCTCATTTAGTTCACCGTGCAAAAAATAAAATGAGGCCTTTTAAAAAGAAAGAAGAAAGAAAAAGAAGAGAACAGGGAGATACCGGTATATACCACTGAGCCTATAATAACACATCGGAAAAGAAAATTTTCTACATTTTCCATTTTCCACTTTTACTTTTGAGTCACTGTGTTCTTGCACTGAGATTTACAATTCAGTTACGGGGAAAAAAATTAGCCAAATGAAAACTGCAAACTATAAAGAAATTCATTTCTCACCAGCATGGGTCTTGCACCAGCAATCATCCAGAGGTCCCCCTCCTTCTCAGGATATAGGTCTCCAGAATTCTCACACCGGAGAGACAATTTCCTAATGTCATTAAGAATCAACTTTTGCTCTTGCTCCTTCTGCTCAAGGTGAACTTTTGCAAGCTCCACCTCTTCAACACCATCAGGAACCACCTCATCTGCCTCCTCCTCAACATCTTCATCATCTTCAGCAGGAAACAAGAGACTGCTTTTACGAGGCCTAAAAATTACATAGAAAAATTAGAATAGTTGGAAAACAGTCACATCAAACATCACATGAACTCTTTCAAAGCCCAAGTACCATATCTAATGCGACTATTTAGCAACAGGAAAATTATTGCATCAGACTAATATATATGTATACATTTAATTTTTTATACTTGTCTTTTTCTTGAATCCTACAATCTTTTGGAGGTAGGAAACTCTAGCATATTGTTAGGTAGGTCTCCATGTGAAATGGAACCCCAAACCTCATGGGAGCAAACCATGGGTCTGACCACTCGACCTAACCCTCATGGATATATAGCATCAGATTAATACAGATACGAAATAAGAGGCAGTGGCTTCCTAGCACCAGGACTTTTGGAATCTGATCCAGAATGATTTGGTTAAACACTATTACTAAACCTCGTTCTTAATATTAAGAAATTACAAATTCTCCCAAAACCTCAAGCTGTTATGAAAATGTGACTAGTGTTAAGTTCAAAAATATCAAACTCACAAATATTTTCACCCATCTAAATGACAGTTAATGACTAACATGTGTTTTCTAACAGCTAACTGGAGAAAAACTAAGTTCTACTGACAAGAATATAATAAATTACACAGTACTTTGGCAGTGTTCCGGTTCTACAATGAAAGTATTAATGACTAAATAGTGCTGAGCAAAGCCATCACAAAAGCTTAAGTACAGCAATTTCTAATCCTCCTAAGGACTTAAAACTATATAAAAAAGCCAACCGTACTAACATCAGTACTCGAATAGCATGCTACACAGAAGAAAACCTATACAAGAAATAGCTGCACACTCCAGCAACAGATAAATTACAGGAGACCAAAAGGAATTGAACTTCTTACTTAGGAAGACGAGCAAAAAGAAGATTTGTCAGGACATCCAGCATAACCTGAAATTGGCGAGAAGTCATTGTTGCCGTGATATTATGAGAATTAAAAGTGAGCTCTTTCAAAGGCTTCACCTGCAGCGTAAGGCAAGTAAACTCATTAGCTGTCAAATCAACCAAGTAAAACAGCATTCAACAGACATGCTACAAGAAGGATGATATTCAAATAATCAATATATAACCAAATAATTCTTCCACATAAAGAGAACATGGACAGGACGAGCATATATTTGTTTACACATACATAACAAGTGTGCCCTTGATTCATCTGTATACATTCTACATATGATTTTACATTATAACAGTAATAATTGAAGTTACCCAAAACTACATATCCACGGGACTGTTCAACAACACCAAAAAGAAAAGGTCTCATTAGTCATGAGTTATTACCTTTAGTTCCGGAGTCCCTCCTTTGTGCCTTGTGTACCGAAAATACATATCACATGGCATAAATACTCTCTCAAGAAGAGCACCAGTACGTTTCACTTTGGGAGAGCTTCTAAGTATTATGGGAAGCCACTGCAATCCGGCCCCTGGATCAACATCAGTAGGGGCCACATGAGCCTGAACATCCTCCAACATAACTGAGAACTCCATGCATTTCCATGTCATTTCAGGTTCACACTCAGGAATATGAACATTTCCACTACCAAGTGCTTGCTCAATCATCTCTAAGCCAACATGAAGTACTGAATGAAATGATCGGGCTAAAACACGACCACTAACAGCAGCAAGCAGAAATCTACCCTGTTTGGCATGTGGAGCAAACCAAGAGGTATGAGTAATTGCAATTATGAGCCAATAAGGAAAAGTAAGCACATTCATGGTTCTCATATAACTTCGATACGCATTTAGATACCATGTATTAATATTTGATGTTGAAAAAATGACCACCTAAGTAGATGTAGGCAAGAACTTAAATGCTATAATATGATTGACTAGTGTAAACAAAAGACAAAAGAAAGGAATAGCAAATTCCTCCACCAGTAAGAAATCACAATGATAAGTGAGGTTTTGATGCTAACTTCCAAAAAGTAAAAAACTTACATTGGCTTCTTCTGAGTGAAGGTTAAACTGTGGCTCAATGACATTCACCATGAAATGACGTGTTCCCTCCTCTTCAGAATCATTAAGCCTTCCATCTTTAACTAAAATAATGTGAAAAATATGCCTCTTAGCAGAATAGAAAAGGTCAGGCGGCGGAAAGTTCAATATACAGTCGGACAATACCACTATAAATGTCTGAATCTAATCATTCATATAGCAAAAGCTAAAGTAAAAATATACTCGATAAAATCTCTGATCTATGTTTTGAAAGTCTGCAGTTCCTAATTAAAGTTGTCAAAAAAACTTCGAGGAGATCAAGGAATACCAATGGAAAGAGATGACAAGTTCTCCATTTTAACCGCAGGCAATGAGTTCTCTAGTTTGACTGAATGTGATGGAGATGAAACTGGTCCAGAAGCCTCTGTATGTTGGGCAGGAGCAATTGTACTATGGCTGGTAGTACGGGCCTTTGAGCTTCCACCTTGCTGCAAATCAGTTCCATCACCTAGTTGGTTCTCCTCAAGCAATTTTCTCTGTGCACACTGTCGAGATGGAGAGGGTTTGGGAGGTTCAAATGCTTTGGATATACCACCAACCCAGGACCAGACAGCATCTCTATTCTCGATAGTCCACAAAAGCTTGAGACCGTAAACAAAAGTACGCTGGCAATTGTCAGCTATTACCACATTGTACCCATCATCATCACCTGGATCAGATCTTGCATGCTCATCACTCTCACTCCCATTTTCAAACTCAGATCTCACATATGTCATCTCAAGATTTTTTCTTCCAGCTTCTTGCCAGGCTAACAACCTAGCAGGATCAGCCTTAGGAGCCTGCCTTCTGATTGTGAAATAATCAGATGATAACAAAAATCCATCATCACGATGCTTCTCTGTGCAGCTATTCGCATTGTTACCCTTTTCAACAGGAACTTTCTCACTAGATGCAGATTTTGAGTTTTTTCTTGTCATTTGAACCACTTTTGCAATGCTAGTATTTTCCTTTTTATTTAAAAATGCCTTGGGCATGTGAAGGTCAAGACCCTGGTAAACAAGATCAAGAGGGTCACGCTTGCATTCGAAAGTATACTTTTGCTTCCCTCGACTATAACAGAGTTCATACTTCAGCTTAGTCATATTGAAAGTCAGTCCTTTGGCTGGATCATCATCATCTAATGGCATATGCTTTATACAGGTAGGAGTAGCATCAATACGGAGCATAAATTCTGTCATTACTTTGTCCAATGACAAATTACCTGACCTCTGAGCTCTTGGAATTCCAAAACGAGGCCAACGAGAGAAGGACCTCAGTTTGTGGGGAGGAATATAATTCATGTTCCAGAATTTCAGTATCCATGCTAGGTCATGAGCCCCAAAATTCACTGTTGGCAAAACAACGTTATGATTCTCATGTTTAACAGGAGGGCCATAGACAGTTCCATCTACATCAGCAGTATCTCTCATGGAAGGAGGAGATTGCTTTTCACACGAAGGAGAAGGTCTAAGAGAAAAGTTCCAGCGGAGGGACAGTGACGTAGATCGGAAGGGATCAAAGACCTTTTCACGAGGTTCCCCTTCAGCTGGAAGTGCATGTAAATAATGATTCAAAGGAGTGCCAGATTCACATTCCCAATCCATTGTAACTTCAAGAGTGAAGACTGGCGCTTCAATAAATGCACCAGAAACAGCTCTACGAAGTTTAATACCACGACTGCTTGCCAAACTCTCTAAACTGCTCACTAAAATCTTAAAATCCTTGGCAGAAACATAGACACGACCATCTGACTGCTGAATCTCCATAAAACCAGAGATAATCTGGAGTTTGTCAAGCTTCTCATAAGGATCAACAGTTCCAAGAACATTCCATCTGGTCTCAGAAAAGTTTAAGGTGATATTTCCATGAATATAATTTCTTACATCATCCCACCAAGGTAAGCTTCGTTCCTTTTTAGGTGGTTGTGGTAGTGATATGGAAGAGTTAACAGCAGGATCTCTCACACTTAGATTAGCCCTACGAAGAGCCACAGTAAAAGCATAGCTAACGTCAGCAAAAGCTGGTTCATATCCCACTCCAAAGGACACTTCTGCCTTATGAAAATGAATAGGCAAATCTGAATATGTTTTCACTGGTGGAGTTGTACCACTAGCAGATCGAAGCATGCGGACCTTTCTCCATCTCCCAATGAAGACATCTTGGTAAATTTGAGGCTGAAAACAAGTTGCCTAACTCGAAAAAGAACAGTCACAACCACGCAGCACAAAGTTAACAAGTTTACATAGCAAAAAAATAAATAAACAAATACAGTTAAATAAAGTTTTATACGACTAAACACAAAATTGATGGGGTAAACAACATTCAATGATGTGAAACAAGGCAATCCTATTGAGCAAAGGTTATCCTTGATTCAATTAACACAAAAACATGCATAAATAAGAGTTGCTCATCAATGAAAACATAACATTCTTGTAAAACAAAACCCATACTGGGTAACTTCAACTTAATAATACTTTCTCCATTGAAATCGATCACGATAAACAAACGTATCAAACTATCTAAAAATGCAAGAAACCAAACCACAAGTGTATCAAACTATTAAAAAATGCAAGAAAGCAAACAACTATACCAACATTATAAAACATTAAGCACGTTAGTAAGCATTCAAAAGAAGGGCAAGGGACCAACACAGAAGAACCTAACTGCCATGTCCTATGAATTTTGCTTGGCATGCAAGGGGTACGTCCCTATGTGCTTAGTTGCCGTAAATAAACAAAAACAAGTGAAATTTTCATATAAATAGCAAATTAAAACTAAAAGCTAAAAACAACAGAATTTTTTTTTAAAATCGCAAAGTTCGAGGACAAGGTTTCCTCCAGAATAAAAAAAACATAGACAATAATACAGAAGACAAGTAATGCACTCTGGTAGCTGTTAAAAGCAATAAGGAACTTCATAAAGAATGTTCCAACATTTACTTTTTAGTACTTTTGCTCCAATAAGTACTAGTCTACCATACAATGTGACAGAAATTGTTGCAACCCAAAAAATGTGTAGTATTTATGTTGTTTATGCATGCTAAATATAGTATCCATGTTTTGTACAATGACTTTTGATGATCCAAATAAGAATTGGGGGGGGGGGGGGCATACACAAGTTCTGAGAAGTCAAACCCTGGATTTGGCACTCCTTTCACATCTGCATTTCAGATTTGTATGTTCTATCCTATTCAAGACATTTACTTATCTATTTCCTTGAAGAACCATACAAACAAGGCAATCGAGCCTTAAGGAAACGAATAATAACAAATTGGCAAAAGAGCAGATGGCAGAAGGAATTATACCTGTTGCGCTAGCACAACGCGACCTTCACATTTCCCGGAAGTAGCAGAAAAGAGGGGGAAAGTATAATTTCGCAGCTGGACAACAAGAGAGCTTGTATGCAAGTTAATATTCCTCCCATATAGTCGGGAAAATGGTATATTCTTTTCACAACATACGGGATCAAGCTTCTGAACAACCTCTATCATGCCATCCTCCCCACCATCAATCTTTGTCAAGCTTAAATCTAAATCAGTTGCCGTAATGGAAAGAAGAGAAGTCCTAGCGGTGCTTGGCTTGAAACCAGCCTGAAACCCTCTACTGCAAGCACCTGAACCTTCTGATGGTAAGAGACTCTGACATGCTTTGTAATATGACCGGAATGATTGTTTATAAATTTCTTCCTGCATTTTACTAATAGCTGAAGAATCTTTTACATCAATCTCAGTTCCATTGAAGCAAACCTTTCTTTCCTGATTTGAGTCACTTGTTTCAGCAGTTTTAGAACATTGATTGAGCTTGGATGTATATTCCTCAAGAAATTTCAATCTAACAGCTAACTCAGAGGCCTCATTCCTCATCAGCTGATAGTGTTCATCAAGCCAACCCTGCAAGGGTTCCTCCTCGATATCAGCAGTTAGCTTGCGTATGCAAAACTTGAGACAGCCAAATTTCGTTGAATTAGGCTTCTTAGCTTTCGAGATATCTTTCTTCACCGGAAAAATACGACTAGTTTTAGCAGCAGTTATTAGTTTAAGACCACGCAACATATCCTCGATAGAATCATCAATAGCACGCAATTGCAACCTGTATGGCATGCAAATGTGAATATCAAGGCCTTGAATTACCCAATCCCACGTGGTAGTTACAGGTATTTTCATATCAGATGAACCGCTTGAGACACTCGGAATACGTGAAATTTGCATGCGGCTACTTCTGAAAACTCTGGAACCATTGAAGCTAAGTAGAAGTCCTTCAAGAAGAACTCCAATACGGCCATTCTCAGAAAAAATTGACTGAACCTGTACCAGTGCATCAACCCCATCTCCAACCTCAGCGGAAATGCTCAACATCTCCACATCAAGAGCAAAAATAGATTCCTTTTTCTTCTGCTTATCAGAAGTTCCTGATTCAGCATTCATGTCTTTCTTCTCTTCGGCATCCTTCATGCTACAAACATCTTCCATACACTCATTACTATGTCGCTGAAGCTTCTGATTGTGTACAAGTAACTTCAATTGCAAACCCAGTTCAATTAGCATTAGATGTACATCCGGCTCCCATCTAACTGTAATATCGGTTGCACTAAAAAGAGAGCAGACAGCAATCTCTTTGAGACCACCAGAACGTCGTACAAATTTAGCATTTTGCATGTCAAACAATGTCACTTTTGTTTCCGGTGTTTGTTCATCTAAGAATTCCTGGTAGATTGATCTGGCTCGTTCAAGTTCCATCTGTGTTGACTGTTTCTCCTTGTTCACACACAAACTAAAATGAAATATGTCAAGAGAAATGGAATACTTTAATTTCTTGCAATTATCCGAAATTGAAGACATAATGTCTGCACTTCGAGGCGTGCCATCAGCTGAGATAGTTATTACAACTCGACCACCCTGTGATCCATAATTTATGCGCTTAGGGTCTGCAACAACAGTATTTTCCAGAACTGAATCACCACAGAAATTTACAGAACATCTTTCAAGATTAAATTTCAAAAGTCGAGTCCCCTTCCCTGAGGGTTTGGATGAACGCCCTCCACGTCTCTGTGATGTCCTTTTTCCAGAAGCAGACAGAGTTTTCAAGAGAGCTTGAAAAGACAAAGCCGTTGATATAAGTGATTCGACACGCTTGAAAGTAAAATAAACACCCATACCAGTTACATCAACAGATAGAACCAATTTACTCATGGGGCCACCTTCTTCAGATGATTCCATTTCCTTCTTGCCCCAATCCAAACTAACCTTTGCTACGTGCACTAAGGAACCTGAATTTGATTCCACGCCAAAGAGGTTCTCTTTTAAACATTCTTGGTATTCATCTGCCAGGTGCAAATTTAACTCACCAAGTTCCATATGCACACTGGTTCCAGTATTAGAAATGTTATTTGCAAATACGTGTGATGATTGAGAGCAACCCTATATTAGAAAAATCAAAAGTCAACAGTAAATTTAAGACAAGTATATTAAGGCATAAGAGATATCAAGACAAGTATATTAAGAAAAGTATACCAATGGAAACTTAAGACAAAATGGAAAGGACAGAAATAGAGTGAATATTACAGATAAAGGAGACTTGAGGACCAAACTTACGGAAAAAAAAGGTCCTGATACCTACTATTACTAAGACAGAGATATCAGTTACATCACAAAGAAAGGACCCAAACTTACAAACATAAAGTCCTGTTACCTACAAATATAGAGAATATCACAGAGGAAGACAGTTTAGGACTCAAAGTTACAAGATAAATGCACATTAGCAAAATGATACAAATTTTAAGAGTAGAAAACAACATGAATTCCCTAGTCATGATCCGAAAGACTGAATTGATATTAAAGTATCTTGTTTCTCAAAAAAAAAAAAAAATACAAAACAATAGGGAAAAAAAAGAAGAAGAAGAAGAAAAAGACATAAAACAATATGGTATAATGTGGAAGGAATAAAATAGTCAAATTCGAAAATGATGATACAAAACCCATCTAGTTAAGAAGCTCCATTTATCAACTAAAGTATTAGCAAATAAAAAGTACTAGAAAACACTTATCGCCAACTGTAACATAAAGATTGACCCACCGAAACTAAGAAACCTTGATTGCTTCTTAAGTAGAAGAGCAAGTTTATAATAGAGCCATATTATGTCTCATATGATACTCCATGAATTCTCCTCTATATAACAGTATGCAAATATTTTATTTAGCAACTTCACATATATAACAGTTAACATCTTTTAGGTTACAAACTCAGTTCACAGTGCCAAATGGTTAATTCATAACCAGCAGATATTATTGGTAGCAAGGCCGAGTGTAATTATTTATGTATTCCTTCAAACAAGTTCAAGGGATTCTCTTTCTTAAAGATTTTAGAGCTGAACTGGCACTTGGAAAAATCTTTCATAATCCTTTTCTCTGTTCTTTTGAGGAACATATTGTCTTCTGCTCCCTTTATTGCATTCCTTTTCATATAATTATGTTTCTACTTTCGTGTAAAGAAAACATATAACAATAATAATTGGTCTAACTGTTAACCACATCACTTACATGATACAATGGCAAACCACTGATACTATAAAGAACAATAGTCATCTCAGGGGCTGAAAGAGTACACGTCCACATGATAGCTTTGGCATCACTAACTGGTAGCTTTTCCATAGAAGAAACTTCCTCCTGAAGCACCATTCTTTTCTTCTTACTAACTAGTGGTTTTGCAACAGAAGAAACTTCCTCCTGAAGCACCGTTCCTTTCTTCTTCGAAAAGTGGAGGTGCAACCATGGCTGTAATCTACTTGTTATAATGTTGCACTGAGTACCTCCCAGCTTTACATCGACTTCAACTCTAATAGGTGAGGATGGCTGAAAAGTTAAGCATTTATATAAGTCAGTGTATAAAAATGACAACCAAACCATGAATCCCATTTTTTTTAATAAGAAACTAAAAACTTTATTATAGAGAAGAAATAAAGGACCAGGGCGAAGACTAGTGTTCCTCCTAGCTCCAAGAAAATAAAACAATAACTTAAGCCTCATTGTTCCAGTTACAATAAATAGTAAAAAGAGGACAGTTCCTAAACTCTTTGGTAGAAGAAACCCTAAGATGCACCCAAGAAAGATCTTTCTCCCACAGAAAACAATCTTGGATCAACATATAGAAGCATCATGATCACAGACATCCATTAATGTTGAAAACCAAAACTATTTGGAGCAGAATCCAAGTACTTTTACATAGTCAGAAAATGGTACTGATATCTCTTACATTGTTGAAATATTAAAACTCTTTCTAGAATGCACACCGTCAATTTAAATCTTGGATGTTTCAGCCATTCAACAATAACTAAAAAAGTAGCCAAATATAACTTTAAGAGAACAAAAAATTGATTGGCAGGCATGATTGATCCAGGAAGCAGTAACTTCAAGAGAACAAAAATTTTACTGGCAGACATGATTAATTAGCCAAGTATAACTTCAAGAGAACAAAAATTTGATTGGCAGACATGATTGGTCCAGGAAGCAGTAGCTTCAAGAGAACAAAAATTTTACTGGCAGACATGATTAATTAGGGAAGAATTTGCACTATTTTTTTTATAAGAAACAAAACAATACTTTCATTAATAGCATGAAAATTTACATTCAAGGAAGATGAGTCCTTTCAAAATCGTTGCACTAACTTTCAGTGCATAGTACTAATGTGAGAATCGAGATGACATTTTCCTTGGAAGTAAGCAATAGTTGGTAACCTCATTCTAAGTATAGAACCAGCCCACCATGACATTCAATTATATTATCAAATACCATTAAATTTGACCTCAACTATACAGATATATAACATGCATAAAGCAAAGAGTACCAACTTGACAGAGAAAACAGAGTGCCACAGTTATATAGCATCATACTTACCTGTATTGGAACGTAGACAAATGAGGCAACATCTACTTTTAGTATCTCCAGTACAGAAGTGCCAGCTTCTCTAAGAAGCTGAAATGCAATGTAAAAACCATTGTCAAAAAGAGGCCAAGCTGTACATCATGATCAAACTATGACAATATAAGCATTTTAATAACTACAACTACATCCTTACATGAATCTCACTAAAATCCAATTGAATGTCAAGGCGTGTACTCTCCCCCACATCTTCACTTGCTTGTGATTTGATGCTCTTCAACTGAATTCCCATGATGTTATTCTCAACAACAATACCATGTTCACGATGCACAAATTTCACATCCAGTTTTGGTAAATTAAAGCACAACTGTCAATAACATGTAAACTTTGTTTGTCAGAATTTTTTTTTTTTTTTCTAGGAAGCATTGATGCATAAGTCAGTTCAAAATACTTTGGCCTTGTTAAGTCCCATTAAACACAAATAAAGAATGCCTTATTTAGCTTAAACTAATGAAAGCATTTAAAAAAAAAAAAAAGTATCACAGCAACCAGCAGGAATCAGGAAATTAGGCTTCTATATGCTTTAGTAGAAAATCGAAATTCCTTCCATAACTAAATGAGGTGAAAGTACTGACAACAATATTGAGTAATCTATGCACCTCTAAGTTCAACAAAGAAAAGGTCTATTGGAAACTGTAGCAGAAGACAAGTCCCAAAACAATATACATAGACGTAAACACTTCATTGGAATCCAATGCCAAAGGGAACACCCACATCACCAATTCACGCAAGTCACAGGACCACTTTGGCCCATATGGTCCCCTCTATTGAAGGTCCATGTGGCAAAGATGGGGACAATCGCTTAAATGCATACCAGCCATAGGTCTGACTGGTAGAACTGAGATATTTTATTTTTATGTAAATCTGAACTGTTATAGTAAATTAGTAATACTACAATGAAATTAAACATCTACATATGCATGACAGGAGTAAAAATAGAAACAAAACATTTTCCTATGGATGATAACCATCAGCCACCATAAATAAAAGAATAACCTGTTGAGTTTGAATTTTCATGTCAAGAGGCCTAATTTTAACACAAGTTACTTCATGAAAAGCCAATCTTAAGCTTGCCTTTATCCTGGTTTTATAACTCCCACAAAATCAATCCAAATTCAAAAAGAAAGTGCCAAAAAAAAATATATCTGTAAGCGAAACTAACAACACAACCACAGTTTAAGTATCTGTGTGCCACTCTGGAGTAAGGGATTTCACAAGGTACTTCCAAACTGAAAAGGTGTTTCTGAATTCCAGATTAAAACCATGATGTTCGGTGATTTCAGTTTGTACAGGTGTTTTGTACCTGGCTTGAAAGTTGAACCCTCTAGATCNAAAAAAAAAAAAACATAGTAGCACAGAGTGAAAATCTTCACAAACCTTCTCTGGAATTATTGAGGTGTACTTTGAAAGTGCAACGGAAATGCTTTGATTTTCGTTAACCTTTCTAGAGTCCAAAGAATGAACAGTTGACTCTATAGCGCTATCTGATTGAGAAGCCGATTGGGATGAACTCTTGCTTTTTAACAGCATCTCCTCATTTAGGTTCACAGTGACCTCCCCATTTGTAATGTCCACATTCTTGATAACTACACCAACTTCCCTATGTCCAAATGAAGGAAATTGAAAAAAATGTTAGCTGGTTTTTCTTTAATAAGAGTCTAGGGTTCAGCCGATATTTTTTAAAAAATAAAAAATAAACAAAATAATAAAAAAATAAAAAATAAAAAAGATACATTATGTAACAGGAGATTTAAAAAACCTATTGGGGACCCAAAAGAGGCTCCACAAAGCTACATACCAATAACAACCTAGAAATATCAAATATTACATGTGCATCTATGCAAAAGCTAAAATAAGGGTACTTAAACAGTACCTATCATGATCAAATTCACAACAGAGAGAAAACTCTTCACAGATAAAAGGAGCAGAAGATCTCTCCATAGTGGTACAGGATGACAGGCCAGCAGGAAGGAATCCTCCAGAGCTGAAATTGGAGGAATGATCAATACTAACCCGTTGCTCACCCAAGTGAGCAACAATAGGTACCATATGTAGCTTAACAAACAGATTTTGCTTAGATCCAGAGTCTTTAGATATATCAACTTTAAGTTCCTTAACTTCAACAGTAGCTTTGGGCGTCTGAAACATTTCAAAAGAATATTCATCACAAAAAAAAAGTATAAACATACAACCATCATAAAGAGGAGACACACACACACACACACAACAAGATCCAAGATACTGAGAAAGTAAAGTGTTTTAGACTACCCTTTTCTTTAACAGGGAACAGAAAATGATTTATTAACAATAAAAAGAACTGCATTACTTATCAATATTAACTGCAAAAAGAAACAGTTCTTGCATGTATTCTTCTTAGCATATAGAAAAAATCAAGGTTTAACTATGGTTGGAATTTTATTTGCAAGAGAGAGGAAGAGGAAAAGAAAGATCTGAAGCTCCCATCTGTTTCACCTAGGGTTTTGGCAACTAGCGATTCTGTGGATTAAAACACTACACCAAAATCCTTGCAGACATTACTCAATGAAACAATAGAATGATGAACAAAATCAACTATAGAAAATAATCGGATGATCAAGACACAATAGCATCGAAGATAACAATTGAGATCACACATCTAACTGCCCTCCCAAAACAAGGGGATATATCACTTATCTGAAGTTGTATACCTTTAAAACCAAATCTGTCACAGAAACCGACAAATATCTTGTAATATTGGCTACAACCATCCATTTGCCCCTGCCTGAAGCACGTGGCTTTCTAGTTTTAGCCTCAGATGTGCTTTTAGTTGAAGGCCTCATTACCACTTCTAAGTCACATATTAACAGTTGCAGCTTCGGATCTCTAGACATAAAACCAACCCCAAGTTTGACCAATGACTGTCGTAAGCTTAATTTAATTTCACCAACAGATATAGATTCAACAGGACCCTGTACATCATTAGAATCACAATAATATAAATCTCATCTAAAGAAAATTTCTTAACAAATCTAGTCTAATAGAGCAAAAGGAAAGGAAGATGTACGCCCTTACTTCTTAGCTAGATTCATATTACAATAAGAATCCAAAGGCATAAGTATAATAAAAACCTTTTTGAATGTCACTACGACATCCCTGAGACACTTCCATCCACCAACACGAAATCTGACAGATGCTCCCAATTTCCGACTTAAAATCCAAGCAAGCAGCCTTGAAGCAAATCTGTAAAAACGTTAACAATAAGAACTTGGCAACTAAACACTTCAAGTCCTGAGGACATGAGAACGAGAAAAGCGACGAAATGATAAAACTTACTAAGAACCATTCATAAGATACAATAAAGAAACAAGCAGGGGTAAATAGTAATAAACAAACTAATGAGACTATTAGAATGTTTCGCAGGTAAAACATGATATTCGTTTCACATTCCACCTTTTCAAGGTTTCCCGGTCGACTTCCCATATAATGGTATTACACAAAATTACTTTTGGCTACCAAAACACGAGTTGTGTGACAAATGCATTGCTTACAAAATTGGTATCCCAAGTTCATGCAACAGGATGATAAAGCAGAAAGCTTATCATACCTAAGCAATGATTACAAATTAAGATGTCTACGTGCCTTGTTTTGGAAAGGGTTGGAGCATGAACAGATAAATTTTTCGTAGTATACGAAACAATATATTTCATTTACTAAAAAAAAAAAAAAAACCGTAAACGATAAGACGTCCTCTAACAAGTTAACATTCAATCAGCCCCTACAAAGAATGTATCAGCAATCAAAGAATACTGATCAATTCCTTACAGTTGAGGTCTTGATATAAGAAACCCATGATGATCCCCAAACTTTGAGTCAATCCCATAACATTTGAAATTCATAGCACATCAATCTAAACTGTCATTATTACTCATAACGTATTTCATAACCTTTGATTAGAAAGGCAACCAAAGATTACAACACTATCAAGCCAACAATCACAACAATTCAGAACAAGAAGATTCGTTTAACCCAATGAATTGTGCTGAATTCAATCAACTTAATCAGTACTTATATCCACCACCACAAACGAACGTGTATGCACCTACATCATTAGCGTATATAAACACATAATGAATTATATACACATATACGAGGACTTACATGAAGAGCAACCACAATACAATCGAAATGAGCAAGAACCCGAAAAGAAACTTGACGGGAGAAGCCGCCATTTCCAGCCGCGGAGAGGGAAAAATTCTCCGAGAACGGGGAGAATTGAATCAAATTAGAAAACTCAAAGGAACGGAACCCAGAGCGAGGTCTGCACATAACTTCATGGCTGGAGCCCCCAAGAGAAGCGCGGGAAACCAAATCAAAAGCCCTAGAAAAACTATAAGCCAAAAGAAACTCGTTCAAAAAGCGCCATAGAACAGTCTCTACCCAGGCGTAGCGATCGGCGAGTACGGTGCCTACGGACGATGAGGCAGATCCGATCCGCGAGGTGCTCGAGAAGGAGGAGAGTGAAAGTGTGAGGAGAGAGAGAGAGAGAGAGAGAGAGAGAAGAGGAAGAAGGGGGACTGTTATTTTTGATAGGTGACCAGTGAGTTGGTGGAAGGGAGAGTGGGATACGGTGTGGGGGAGAGTAGGGAGAGCGTTGGTTGGGTGTGGTGATGTGCGTGGCTTGGATCCTTGGAAACGTGCGTGTGTGCTCGTTGTAAGTTGTAACAAAGAGAGTCAATGCCCAACGTGGCCTAACCGGACGGGATCTCCCATAAAAACAAAAGAAAAGAAAAGAAAAACAAGAAAAAAAACATTTTTTTCAGGATAAAAACAAGAAATTGAAACGACGGGATCATCAACTCAACGTAATAAACTAGGATACTACATAATTATTATTATTATTATATTATTTATTAAATTTTCTTTTTGTGGTAAATATTATTTAGAATAAGTTATTATGATTTTATTTAATTTTGAGTACATTTTCGTTGGTCTACCTTTAGTTTAGTTTCTCAATTGCATTTAGTTTTCCAATTGTGTTAATCAATTTGACCATAAATAGGTCTATTTTTATTTATTGTTGTTCATACTATAAATGAATGAAATAATTAATTAATCATCTCTACTGTTCTCTCTCTTTTTCAATTCCAGCTAAAAAAATGTAATAAATGAACTTGTATCTTACCTTTTTTTTTTTTCCCAAATCTATGTACCTTTACCTAGTATAAAAGAGCCCATTTGGATTTTCTTTTGGAATTAATTAAAAATGAAAATACCAAAAACATTTAATCTATTTCCATCAAATATCAATTTTTCGACTTTGTATTTTCAAGTATTCAAAATGAATTTTCTCAATTTGTCAAATTTGGTTATCCCTTCTAGTAAATTTCCATTAACTATTGCCAATATTTAGTAACTTTTTTAGTATGAAAAGGTCAAAGTACACGTAGGTTTTTTTTTTTTTGGTGCTAACTGATACCAAGAGGAAAATTTCATCTAGTAATTAAATTAAATTAAAATAAAAATAGAAAGATAAAAAAGTCACCAAGTTTGCAACATAAAAAATGGGAAAAAAAAAAGTAAAAGAAAACAAAACAAAAAGCCCTAAAAAGAGCCGATTACAATAGATGGGTAACTAAAAAAAGTAAAAAATACTTCTCCCTGAGTAATCATCGGAGAATGTCGTATGAATAAAATGAGTGATGTGTCACAATATTGAAGCCTGAATACTTGTTGCTTTAGAAGTCAAGATGTTAGCAACTTTACCTTCCCTAAAAATATGAGAAATATAGAAATTCATCTTTGAAATCTTTTTAATGTATCGTAACCAAAATAGTTTCCAACGCCAAGGAACAGATGGAGAGCACACCCGTAAAAGTGTAACCAGATATGAAAAATCACATTCAAACTATAAATTTGTCTACCCAAAATCATAAGCATAAGAAATAGCATGAATTATACCTGCAAGCTCAGCCTCAAACGCATATGCTTTACCAAGAGGAACCGCAAAAAATCCTTTAAAGAAACCTATAGATGTTCGAAAAATGTCTCTACACATAGCCAAACTTTGACTACCAAATATAGACCCATATGTATTCACCTTCAACCAGCCTGTAGGAGGAACTTGCCAATGTACTTTCACTATTCTAGGTGTTATGCCCCTAGTTTATCTATATGACTATATAGGTCAAATTAGGAAGTATTACTCTTTTATAAATTATAATTTTAGTTTTGTTCAAAAATTTAAGCCAATTTAAACTTTTCAAACTGTAAAACAAAAGAAGCTATTTGACATTACTTTCAGAAATTGTCTTTACAAAATGTACAACAAAAAGTTTTTATTAGTTTATTTAGTCATCAGCAATAATATTTACTACATATCAAAATATCGAAATATAAAGAAAATATCACCCACAAGTCAAGCTCATCTATATCTGTATGATCATGGCGACAAGAAAGTATGCTAGTCAACTAGTAACTTTATACATCAGATATCTCCTCATCTGCATTACAGGAAATAAATGAGCTAATACTAAGTAAGTAAAGATCATGCATGCTCGTTTACGTGTTTTATGTATAAAACTCATTCAAATTCTAATTGTACTCTTTCTTTTATAACTTTTCATTTTGATGCATTTTTTTTAGAAAATATTTCTTTATATGGCCTTTGAGTATACTACAAAGTCGCGGTAGTCGATAGGCCGTACCCAATAGGTTTTTTACACACGTTGCCACAGAGGATACTGCTCATTTTTACTATCTTTTCTATCAGACACAAAGTAAATAAATATTTATTTTAATTGTATTACAAGAATAATAGTAGATACAAGATATTTTCTTACATGCTTATGTGTATTATATCAATTATATATTATTTATATGGTTATTGATAAATTCATAAAAGATATAAGTATGGCATGATCATTTAAGCATGATTTTCAAAGAAGTGAAGTTTTCTACGCATTGAATTTAAAGTAATACTATTGTACTAATTTTTATGAGATATGTTTTAAGTACATTATTTAGTCTGTCTGTATTGAGTAGGTATAGTTTATATAAGCATTCTTCTCGCCTAGATGGGCACGACTTACCGACTGTTAGGATTGAGTATTATACTATGAGATTTATTAGGTGTATTACTTAGTCGGTCTGCATTGGTGGTATGGTTCGCATTGGCTATGTGTTTCCTTCTCGCATAGAATTTTATTGCTAAGATAATCATTACAATGTAAAATGCTTAAAGAAAACAACCACAAAACTAAATTCAGAACTTTCACAAAATCAGGAAATCTAATCACAAAATGAACTAAGATGACACATACTTTCATAAAAACTAGTCCATTTGTTTCTAAATGGTACTATTTGATTTTAAAAATATTTGAACAACATCTCCTCTATTTTAGGACATTCCTACATGATTAAAATCATGGTTATAAACCTGTAATAATATTTTACAATCTAATTTCCACATATACAGCTCAAAGAGGATCATTTAGAATATCCTGTGTACACTTGAATTTTATTCAGTTTAGACAAAGTTTAAAGCGACTTTTATACTTTCCATTGTCACAATCAGTAACCAAACAAATAATTTTTTATAGTGGAATCAAGAAAATATACATTTCAATTTTATAAAATCAGATTACAAATAAAGAAATCTTAATTTACTACACATGAAATTACTTAACTCCATAAATAGCAAACTTTGGGACTTTAAATCTAACTTTAATCCTCTACTTAAATTCTATATTTCTAACCATATATAAGGTTTCCTAGGACCTTTATTCATCAAATAAAATCTTTGATTTCAGAGTTAAAACAAAAGATATTAACTACAAATTCAAAATCCTACATGAGCTCACCTTGACTAGTTTGAGCTTTTACTAAAACTCTTGCCTTCTACCTCTGCCAAATTGATTCTCAAGGCTTTGAAACTGATTTTAGGAGTCAAGAAAACCTAGAGGAACAATTTTTTAAGTGGTATCAAGTGGAAAATTGAAATAAGAAAGCAAAAACTTAGGAAAAAGAATTAGTTAAATTACTTTGACTAGTTTAGACCTATTTTGCTTTCTACAACTCCAACTTGAGTTCTACCACTTGAAAACTCTTGGATATGGCTAAAAAGAGTTGAGAAAAGTTTAGACAGTGGCTGGAGTGGTTCAAGTTGTGGCTAGAGAGAAAGAGGAAAGAAATGACCAGATTTGGTCCAAAATCAATACTTAATAGCTAAGAAAAGGCATAACTTAAATTCTAAGGGATATTTTGGGAATTTTGCACCTTACTTTCCATGTGTCCAGTTCTAAAATATCTTTAACATACTCACCACATTGCTGGTCAATCCCATACACTCAAGTGTAAACCAAAATGGTAAAACCTAGCTTAGAAGGTGAAAACTAGTCATACTTTGACCAATAATCTCATATGACCAATCTTATTGTAATCTAGTGAAACCTAGTTCCATAACCAATCATTAAACATAAAAATAAGCCAATTAGACTCTAATTAATAATGTAAACATAGTATCAATTCTTAATTATTAGAATATATAAGAATAATATTACACGATTACACTAAACCTAAGTTAGCTTAGTGTAATTAAATACAGTTCAATACAATAGCTGCCAACTCATGATTACCTAGGGCCAATAAATAAAATGCTATAAATAAGTTCTAAACATTGAATTAAAGCTATTTGACATATTAAACGTACAGTAAATTTAGCTCCAAAAAGTGTGAAAAATATATTTTACCGAGAAACTACTATTTGACCAAGTGATCAACAGACATAATTTTAATGCATGTGCATGTAGTATTATTATTCACGAATATATTCTTTGTTCTTTTTACATACCAAACTCTCTCTCTCTCTCTGAGGGTACTGAGCCTTTACACTGTATTGGAGCACTTAAACAAATATTAGTACAATAATACATATCGAAAGTATTTAACAATCAACTTAAGCAATTTACCATAAAATTAACACTAGTTTCATGATATGTCTATTATGCAATATAAACATGTTTATTATTGGCTTATTATTCATGTGAGAATCTAGACATCACACTAGGAGCCTTTGGTGGCTTCTCTAAACGTGAAGACAATGTAAAATTTGAAGCTCATCCAAAGTATTTCGCATAGTTCCAGAACCAATCCCATTGGCCTCCCCCATTGAACGCCATATGAAAGTTATGGTAGAATTAACAGAGACAATTTCATTATCAAAGAAACGTTTATTATGGTAA
Source organism: Parasponia andersonii (assembly GCA_002914805.1). Taxonomy (NCBI): domain Eukaryota; kingdom Viridiplantae; phylum Streptophyta; class Magnoliopsida; order Rosales; family Cannabaceae; genus Trema; species Trema andersonii. The sequence continues at coordinate 52,335 of JXTB01000138.1, forward strand.
GCCCAAATCACCGAGATAGCAATCACAAGTACTGATCGCCAAAGTTGAGAAACTTGGGTACTAAAATTAGCATCCAAAATATCTAGCTATAAATCCACTATGGAACCATCCAAAGGAATTCTTTGTCGAAAAGCTGACGAGATGGCACCCCAGATAGAATGAGCAAAAGCACATGAAAGAAAAAGATGATCAACATCTTCCTCATGTCTATAACAAAATTGGTAATATATCGGCAAAAGTAGACCTCTTTGATTCATATTATACTCTGTTTGGAGTTGATTCTGAAACAATCTTCAAACTACTAATGAATGAGAGGGAGGAATATAACGTACCCAAAACTTACTCCTACACCATTCTTTCAAAAAATGGCCGACCAAGGATTTATAACTATTAGCACAAGTAACTTCACTAGAATTCGAATGATGCCAAGTTAAAGTGTTAGCATCTCCAATGATCTTATTCTTAATTTCCTCCACAACCTATGGAAAATTGAAGAGCAAAGAATTTGATAAAGACCAATCATAATCAGAAGTAACATCATAAACATCTACCTCAAAAGTAGGCTCCATGGTTCCAGTATAATCAATCATATCAACCAAAGGAGTACTCAACCAATTGTCTTTCTAGAATCGGACTTTAGAATGTCTTCCCATTGCCCAAATTGATTCATCAACAAGTAGTTGAATATAGGACCTCAATCCACACCAAATAAAAGATTTCCAAAACTGTCTTTAAGTAAAGCTAGTAGAAAGGAATCTATCCCTTAGGAAATAGTAAACAAAAGAACCAGAGGTCATTAGGCTCCAATCAAGTTTCTTTAAAAAGGTTGTATTAAGAATGTCAGGATCATGGAGACCTAAACCACTATCTTCTTTAGACTTACAACCCAATCTCTAAGAGGCAGTAACTAACTTAGACACCTTGGAAGTTTTAGACCAAAGAAATTTCTATTGGACGAGGTCAACTTCCTCAGAAGATTAACAGACCACTTATAAACTTAAAAAGAATAAACCAACTACCCATAATAATAAAATTAATCAAACTTACTCTTCCTACCATAGATAGAGAAAGACTATTCCAATATTCAAGATTAACATTAATTTTATCAAGAATCTAATGAAAAATTGATCGCTTCGGAGTACCCACAAAAAGAGAGACAACAAGATAAGAAGGAGTAGCACCACATTTCCTCATACTAGTGAGTGATAGAAAATATGAAATCCGACATGGAGGAACAACTCGACCAAAATAAAGGAAAGATCTACTAAAATTCACCTGTTGACTAGAAAGTACCTCATAGTGCTTGAGAGCTTGAATGAAAACTTTAATATTAGACTTGGAAGTACAGGCAAACAAAAGAACATCATCAGCAAATAAAAAATGAGTTAGTACTTTCTTCTTTCTCGCGAAAGTCATTGGGATAAAATCACCAGTTTAAACCAATTGGATAAGATATCGACTAAGATAATCTTCGGCTAAAATAAACAACAGAGGAGAAAGAGGGTCTCCTTGACGAACACCTCGTGAGCAGAAAAAGTAACCATGAGGATTTGTCCCATTAATTAAGATGGATAAACGAGCTGAATGGAAAATGTTATCGACCCATTGAACAAAAAGATCACCAAAACCAAAAGACAAAAAGACAACCTTAATAAAATTCTATCTCAAAGTATCAAAGGCTTTCCTAATGTCCAATTTCATGGCGAAATTACCTCCAAAACTTTTCTTGCCTAAACAATTGTAACATTCCAAAGCACTAACAATACAATCTTTAATGTTTCTGCCTGGAACAAACTTAAATTGATTCGGAGAATAATTTGCGAGCAAATAAAACCTAGACGATCTGCCAAAATTTTAGTGAGCAATTTATAAAGAAAATTCTCAAGGACTATAGGTTAATATTGGTCAATAGAAAGAGCATACTCAACCTTTGGAATTAATACCAAAAAATTGGACGGCACGAACCATATCCATATTCACAATATCCCAACAGGCACAGAAGAACTTTCCAGAAAAGCCATTTGGACCCGGTGCACTAGAAGTATCCATAGCAAACATTGCCAACCGAATCTCCTTAAGAGAAGGAACACAACAAAGTTCAAGATTGTCTAAAGGAGAAACAAGTGTCAGAATAACTCCCTTTATACTCGAATAATCAGCAACACAACTATGAGATATCATAAACAAATCTTTGTAAAACGTCTTTATGTGTATGGAAATCAAATTAGCATCATCTATATTATCATCACCAATCTTCATGTGAATTATTACCTTTTTGGAACGACGACGTTTCACCACACTGTGGAAAAAAGAAGTATTTCTATCTCCCTCCTGAAGCCTGATGTTACTCACAGAAATAAGTTTCTTCTTGAGACAACAAAGAGTCCAGAGAATTAAGAGCCTTGATTTCTTGGAATGAAAGTGAATCAGAAAGTCCCTCATTTGCTAAACGTTCTTGGATAGATGAAACCTGTTCATTAGCTTTGGAAATGTTAAAACGAAGATTATCAAAAACTTGCCAGTTCTAAACTTTCAATTCTTTTTTCAATTTTTTAAGCTTTTTAACCAAGAGTGCCATAGGGGAACCAGGGAAAAGCCGAACTCAAACTTTAGCAACAAGCTCCTTATTAGGAAAATTATTTAGTAATTTTCGTTTGCGTATATGTTTTCAATTTGGCATGTTTTATAATTTAGAATAAAAATGCATGTATACATGTAATATATATATATATATATATATATGGGTACCAATCGGTATTTTTTTTTACCTATACATAGGTATTATTTTGACTAATAAAAATTTATCATGCACATTTTTTATCGTAAAAAGTAAAAGAGAAAAATAATATTAATTATGCATATATTTTCATGCACCTTATTATAGCTGTTGGATCATTTTTAAAATGATCTAATGGCTAAAAAAAATACTTACATATATGTAAAAAAAAATACTTGCTAGATTGGCAACCTATATATATATATATATATATATATATATATATATATGTTCCATATTTAATAGATATTTAATTTACCTATTTGTATCTATTTTTTTAGCCACTAGATTATTATTTAATGGCTATCATAATTTGAGTAGTTGGAAAAAAATAATAAAAATAAATACTCATTATTTAATATTTTTCTCTCTCAATATTATAAAAAAAATACCTGTTGAATTGATGCCTATATATATATATTTACATTTTAACCTTTAAGACCATCGTGCACAATACTTATACAAATAAATAAATAAAAGAATAACTATATACTAGGAAAATAAAATAAAATTTTCCTAAAATAACAGTGTGGATAGTTGTAAAACTTTTCAGTACTCCTAGCATGACAAATATTTCTCTCAATGTTTATAAACTCATAAAGGTTGACTAGTTATTTGACTAATTTTTAGTCCAAAACTTAGTATACGACCAAACTCAAAAGTTTATAACTAAATGTCCAAATCACTTAATGACAAAGAAGAAATACAACATATTATACAACTGAAGCTTTAAAAGAAATGGACATTTAGTTATAATTTTTAAAACATGGACATCTACTTAAACCAATTTAAAAAATTGGTCATCTACTTAGTTTTCTCATTTGAAAATAAAAAAAATCACATTAATAATTTTAATTTATTCAATAATGCTTCAACGTATTGGAAGCATTTTTAGTATAAAAGATATTTTCAGAGAAATATTAAAAAAAATATATTTTTCAAATGTGGGTTTTATATTCAGCATAAATTGTTAAATATATAAAGAGAAACTCTAATAAATATGCCATTTTCCCTTCGAGCACTATTAACTCCGTTAAATACTATTTAGAAACCAATAAAAATCTCTTCATATAATAATAATGAGTATTAATTGTTAAAATTATTCCTTTAAAATATAATTTTTATAGAATAAACCCTAAATTTTAACTTGTGACTCACTATACTTTTATTTTTATATTCTTCTTGAATGTCTACCATTTGTGTACTAATTGATCAAAAAAACTTTATTATTAAACACGTAATCAAAATGAAAATAGTTAGTTTTGCTACTAAATACTTAAATATATTGATAATAACTTTAACAATTCAAAACAAATTCCTAATTTGTACAAAAAAATAGACATTTGAAGAAATTTTAAGTATAGAAGTATAATCTTGCAGAAGGCAAAACTTAGGACTTGATTAGTTGGCAATTTGAAAACAATAATTTTAACAAGTTGGTTTGGATCTATTAGGTTGGAAAAGTTGAATCCAAAATTTTTATTTATGTGTCTTTGAGATATTAATTGGTTAACTAGTTTTGAAAATATTGAAAATATAACATTTCAAAAGAAAAAGACAAAAAAAATAAAATCGATAATAGGTATTTTTCTTCTCGTCTTCCTCATTCTCATTACTCCTTATCCACGATTTACGAATACCAAATACCAGTTTCTCTTTGTCTTCTCTTCCTCCATCTTATTTTCTAGTATCAGATATGAGTACTAAATAAAAATTTAAGTCTAAGGGAATTTGTTCACTCTTAATTGATAAACAATAATCACTACTATAAAACAGGGCAAAGCCATCACTCTATTCCATGTTGCTTTATGATGTCAGTGTAATGTGGAAAATAACTGGCATTTAATGTTGCCAGAAAAACGACACAAGGACTTGCGTCGCATAAAAAGCAACGAGAAATCATTGAAATGCGATATCGTACGCGCATATTTTATGTCGCTTTATAAGCGACAGGAAACGCAACGTACGACGTCGTATTTCCAGCGATGTGATTGACTTTCACATCGCTTTTCTAGCGACGGGGTATCTTGTCGTACAACGTTATGAAAAAAGCAATGTCGTTTGGTTTAGTCCCTAAAATAGGGTTTTGCACTTAGCAGAACCCGTTTCGATGCTCCCACACCCCTTATCGCGTCGCATCATCTCCCCTCCTCCATTGTTTCCGGCCATTTGAGGTTAGTTTAGCTTTATTAAGTCAATTTTTTCCTTAGCATTCATATGTAATTGCATTAGGCTTTGTTTTTATCTAATTATTTCATGTTTTAGTTTAGATTTTTACACTTCTCTAACCCAAACTATAGTTGCCGTTCCTCTTTATCATTCCTCCATTTTTTCCGGCCACTTGAGGTAATTTTAATAATTTAAGTCACATTTTTCATTAGAGTTCATAAATAATTGTATTGGACTTTGTTTTTATCTAAATTTTATCTAATAGTTTCATGTTCAATTAAAGTTTTTACACTTAGCTAATTTGAATAATTTTCTTATATAGCCATTTAAATATTGTAGTTAAGAGGCATTGAGATTCTTAATTACTCTTAAAAGTGTCTAATTGATTAGTTATTAAATTAAAATTACAGCTTGATCATTTGTTTAATTTTTTTTATGTATTTTATAATTTTGGTTTTTTAGTAATTGTTATTGTACTAGTATGAGTTTTTTACTTTGAATATATATATATATATATATATATATATATATATATATATTAGAGGTTAGGTATAGATCACATGAGAAAAGAGTCGTGATTTGTACAAATTTTAGTAATTATATGAGATAATTGTTCTCATAATTTATATTTACTAATATTTTTATCGTAGTAATGGTTAGTTTAATTGTTTGATATATTTGTATTCTCTTGTTATTTTAATTCAAGATTGGTATTAATCATTACATGAAGATTAGTATTGATCATTAGTTTAACCTTGGTCTAGAAGCTTTTAATCATTTAAAGTATGTTCTCTAACTAATTTTCTTAATCACAATAAGATATATATATTTGTTTATTTCATGTTTTGGAAAATCTTATGTAGAGGAGCTTAGGTTCTCGGAAATTGTTTACTGCGGTGATATAAGGATGAAATTATTGTATGTGATTTGTTGTATTGATTTTTTAGTATAAATTAAAATTTTGGTAGGATTTATAAATAGGGGAGACCTTGCCTAATTTTTATAAGTTTTTAATAGATGTAGATTTTGAAATTAATTAATCGTAATTAGCTTTAATTTATGTTTATTTTTTCATTTTTCTTAGTTTGATTAGAATGGATAAAATGTGGATTTCGGCCGATAGATTATTGATTGAGTATAGAAATGGAGTTGAGATCCTTTTGGAGTTTATTATAGAGAATGCAAAAGATCCTAATATCATCATGTGTCCTCGTGTTAAGTGTGAAAATTTAAATAAGTTAAGTGTTAAGACAATAAAAGAACATTTATTTTTCAATGAATTTGATCAAAGTTATAAGCAATGGATTTAGCATGGTGAAGAGTTTGAAAGGACCCCGTTTTCATCAGGGAAAAGTTTAGAGAGGATTATGACTTAGATATTAAGGATGATCTTTTCGATATGATTTGTGATGCATAATATGAAGCAGATATAGATCCTATAAAGTTTAAGGAGCTGCTTACTGATGCTGAAAAACCAATTTATCTAGATTGTACAAGATTCACAAAATTATCTACTCTGTTTAGATTGTATAATCTAAAAGTAAGGCATAGATGGAGCGATAAAAGTTTTTCAGACTTACTTGCTTTACTAGGGAAGTTGTTGCCAAAAGACAATGGAATGCCACATTCATTTTATGAGACTAAGAAAACTTTATGTTCTTTAGACATACAATATAAGAAAATTCATACTTGCCTAAATGATTGTATATTATATCAGAAGAAATTTAAGGATGCAATTTCTTGCCCCTATGTGGTGAGTCATGATGGCAGCATGAAAAGAACTCTAAAGAGGTTAGGGATGGAATGCTTACAAAAGTATTATGGTATATTCCTCTAATTCACCAATTTATCCGTCTATTCCAAAGTCGTGAGTATGCTAAAGATTTAATGTGGCATGCGAATGAGAGAATAGAAGATGGTCTTTGACATCCAGCTGATTCACTGACTTGGAAGACAATAAATTAAAAATGGCCTACTTTTGAAAGTTATCCAAGAAATCTTCGTCGAATTAATCCTTTCACTTCTTTTAGTAGTAAGTATAGTTGTTGGCCTGTAATACTTGTCATATATAATCTCCTTTCTTGGCTGTATATAAAAAGAAAGTTTACACTTTTTACAATGTTAATATCAGGACCTAGATAACATAGTAATGACATTGACGTGTACTTAGCCCTATTGGTTGATGATTTGAACACGTTGTAGAATAATGATGTTAAAGCTTATGATGCCTATAAGGAAGAAGAATTTAGTCTTAAGGCTTGTATTATTATGGACTATTAATGACTTTCTTGCATATAAAAATTTATCAGGGTATTCTATTAAAGGATATAAAGCTTGCCTAATTTGTGAGGAGAATACAAATTGTCAATTCTTAACACATGCTAGAAAAGTTGTATATATGGGCCATACGAGGTTTTTACCTAGCAAACATGCATATAGAACTTGGAAAAAAAGTTTTTAATGGTTCCCAAGACTTTGAGATAGCACCACAATTTTTGATTGGGGGAGACATATTAGAAAAAATTTCAAAACTTGAATTTAGATTAGGAAAAATAAAAATAGCTGCAAATAATAAAAAGAGAAAACAAAGTAGTAAAGTGAAAGTTATGAAAACATCTAAGGGTTGCTGGAAGAAAAAATCAATATTTTTTGAATTGGAATATTGGCAATATTGACTTGTGAGACATAACTTAGACGTTATACATATTGAAAAGAATATATATGATAATATAATTGGTATTTTATTAAACATTCCTAGAAAGAATAAGAATGGGATTGGTGCTCATATGGACTTTATTGATGGGTATTCACAATAAGTTAGCTCTGAAGATTCGTGATAAACGAACATATCTACCACCAGCTTGTTATACACTGAACAAAGAAGAACAATGTCAGTTGTGTCAGTCTTTATTTGAGATAAAGTTTTCCGACGGCTACTCTTCTAATATAAAAGATCTTTAGTAGATATGGATAATTTGAAAATAATTGGACTTAAATCCCATAATTGCCATATGCTAATGCAATATTTATTGCCTATTGCGATTCGGTCAATACTACCAAAGAATGTTCAATATACGATCACGAGATTATGTTTGTTCTTTAATTCTATATATTACAAGGTGGTTGATGTATCTAAGCCGGATGAATTACAACGAGATGTTGTCATAACTTTGTGTATGTTTGAACAGTATTTTCCTCTAGTATTTTTTGATATAATGATATATCTTTTTGTCCATTTGGTAAGAGAAGTTAAATTATGTGGTCCTATTCTTTTTCGATGGATGTACCCATTTAAGAGAAAGATGAAGATTTTTAATGGTTATGTTAGAAATCGAAGTCGATCAGAAGTATGCATTGTAGAATATTAAATTGCGGAAGAATCTATTGAGAGAAAGATGACGATTTTTAAAGGTTTTGTTAGAAATTGGAGTCGATTAGAAACGTGCATTGTAGAATGTTATATTACTGAAGAAGCTATTGAGTTTTGTTCAGAATACTTATCGAAAGTAGTAGCAATTGGACTTCCTTTGTGGTACCCAAGATTCTCACATGTATATTAACCCAATAATAAACAGGTTCTAATTACATATTAGGCATCCAGAAGTCGTTAATACTAGTTTCATAGTAACATACTCATTCATTATGTTATGTGCATTTACATACATGTTATTACACTAATGATAGTCGAAGTGTCCCAATGCAGTGTAAAGGTTCAATACTCTCAGAGAGAGAGAGCTCGGTGTGCTAAAAGAACAAAGAATATAATTATGAAAGTAATACTATATTTGCATTATTAATTGGAGTACAATTGACTCATTTATATGCTTAATGCTTGGTTATGGGGCTAGGTTCTACCAAATTATAATAAGATTGGTCATATAGGATCATAAGTCAAAGTATGACTAGTTGTCACTTTCTAAGGTAGGATTCACCAACTTTGGCTATACTTGGGTATATAGGAGTGACCAATAATGTGGTGACTATGGTAAGGATGTTTTAGAGCTGAATACATGGAAAGCAGTATGTAAAATACCCAAAATACCCCTTAGAATTTAAGTTATACGTTTTCTTAGCCATTAAGTGTTGATTTTGGTCAAATCTAGTCATTCACTTTCTCTTTCTCTCCAGCCATGATCTAAAATTCTCCAATGCTTTTTCTGACTTACTAAACTTCTCTCAAACATTTCTCAGAGTTTCCAAATGGTAGAACTCAAATTGGTGCCCTAGAAAGTAAGATACACCAAAACTAGTCAAGGTAATTCTATTAAGTTCTTTTTTCTAAGTCTTATCCTTTAATTTTAATTCTCTGCTTATTCTCACTTAAATAATGATTTTTGCAGATCTTCTTAAGTCCAAAAATCTAATTCTAAATCTAGAGAATCAATTTGGTGGAGGTAGAAGGCAAGAACTCCAACAAAAGCTCAAACTAGTCAAAGTGAGCATTATGTATAATTTTGAACTTGTAGTTAATTTCTTTTGTGTTAGCCCTTAAACCAAAGCAATTCTTTGATTAATAATAGTCCTAGAAACCCTTATATATTGCTGGAATATAGAATTTAAGTAGAGAATGCAAGTTACACTAAGAGCCCTAAATTTACTAATTGTGTATTCAAGTGTTTCCGTGGGTGTATTAAGTTTTCTATACTTCTAATCTGATTTTCTCAACTTGCAATAGATATGTCATGGATTCTATTATTTATTCCATTAATTTAGTTGATGTTTATAGCCATAGATAAGTGCACAAATTGTTTTCAACTTATCTAACCCCAAAAAGATTTGAATATGCTTTTATGTTATCTTAGATGTTTCTTTGATGTGTATATGTGGGAATTAGATTGTTAATTGTTATTGTAGATTTAAAACTATGATTTTAATCATGTGGGAATGTCTTAAAAATAGGGGAAGTGATGTCCAAATGTTTTTAAAATGAAATGGCACCATTTAGGAGCAAATGGACTAGTTTTTACAAAATTATATATCGTTTTAGACCATTTTGTGCTGATGAAGTAGCATTTATATTTTAATACTTTTGAATAGTTTTTCAATTCTAGTTGTTGATTTCCAAGTGTCTTAAGTAATTTATACGCTTCTGAGTCATTTTAAGACCAAGTTTCATAAATTGGTAAAAGTTATGATTTCGGTCTCATTCAAGAATCTTGATGCATTTTTTTTTGCAAAATGTGCACATTGAATAATAGTAATTTATGACAAGTGATTAGCACACCAATCTCTAGAGGATATTGACTCTTTTCACTATCAATTTCTATTTAGGACACGAGATATGTAAAGACTTACAACTGCATCACAAGAACTATATAGAAGATGTATTTATGTGAAACTTACTTATTCCTGAAAGTTATGAAATGACATGTGCATGGCACGTTTTGCATGCAAATGGAGACTTTTATTATAAGAGTATTTTAAAGTGAGTACCATTGTACCAATTTTATAAGATATGTTTTAATGGTAATTGTTAGTCTATCAGAGTTGAATAGGTAAGTCTGTTGATGCATACTCTCCCGTTGAAGCGGGATTTGCGGATCTTATAATGTGTCTCGTTGAAGCAGGACAGAATTAGCGCGGTGTGGAATGCTCTTTTGATAAGAGAAGAAGTTTTCAAAAAAAACCTCACACGACGGTCGCACCTTATTTTTACTCTTGGCCAGAGTTTCCGCCCAATGTTATCACGGTCTATCGACTTATGGGACAAACAATGTGCTAAGGGGCCCAACTAAGAATAATTTTTAAGAAAAAAGTATGTAATCAAATGTTTAAGAAAGAAAATGGTACAATAGGAACTTTTTGAGATTTTAAAGCATTCATAAGCATGTATAGTTTTTACTTACTAGGCTTTAGCTCATTTTAGTCTTTGATGCAGATGAGGAGGTACATTTTGGTATTGACTAGCTGGTTGTCTGGTTTATCTTTTGTCGCCATGATCATACAGATGTAGACGAGCTTGACCTGTGGGCGATATTTTTATTTTGCGATATTCTAGTGTAATATAAATATTACTGCTGATGGCAAAATAGACTGATGAAAACCTCTTTTGATTGTACATTTTGTAAAGACACTTTTAACAAGAAATGCCATGCGGTTGCTTTTGTTTAAAGGTTTTAGAAAGTTCAAAATTGCCCACCTTTTTATCAAAATAAAAGTTATGGTAGAACAAAGAATAATATTTCATAGTGTGACTATATATGACAATATGGTTAAGTTAGGGGGTGTTACATCCTTATGTTACTCAAAATATGAATGCTAATAGAAGTATAAGTCATGGTGTGGTGTTTATAGTCACACATCAACAACTAGACTAAGCACATCATAATGTCTTGCAAAATTAGCAGAAGTGCAACCTTTTATCGAGTAAGTTATGTTGTAAGTTAACTTGAAATTAATTAGATATAAGATTCCGTATTCTTAATGGAATTAATACTTTGATGCTTTTATGAAGGAAACATATTAATTGGATAAAGACAAATTTCCCAACTAAATCAAAAAGAGAGAAATGGATCCATGACGAACACCATCGTACTTTTTTTAGATAGTTTAGGCAACAAGTAAATGAAAAATTGTTTTGATCTATATTTGATTCAGTTTATTATAATATAGGTGTTTATATATTTATTTGACTTCTCTATTTTATCTATAATAGATCGTGGTTGAAATGGATAAGGCAACACATAGTGTATCTAATACATTGAAATAGATATTACGTGAACTTTCATTGGATGTAATTAAGTATTTTGGCTATCTAATTAGTGGTATTCAGTTTAGTACTAGAGACCACGATAACATAAGAACTACTCAAAATAGTGGTATAAGTATAATGGCTAGGACCATGCATTTTTCAAGTACTAAAGACAAATCTAATTGAGAGTGATATGATCTATTATGGGATTATCAAAAAAATTTGGTAAATTGATTATGTTGCATTTTGATTACTCGTGTTAATGCTTGAATGGGTAGAGAATAGTAATAGAGAAAAGGAAGATGAGCTTGGGTTCACTTTAGTGGATCTAAACCGAATTGGTCATAAGGATGATCCTTTTATAATGGCAACACAAGCTAAATAAGTTTTTTACATCAATAACCCATTTGATGCTCGATGGTCAATAGTTCTTGCAAATAAAATAAAGGAATATCACACAAAAGGAGTAAATAAAGAAGAAAATGAAGCACTTGTCTCACATGAAATATTTTTAAAAGGAACATTGATGGAGTCTTTGGTAGAAGACACCTTAGATGGTGAAAATAGTTATTTAAGAGATGATGGTGAAGGTGTTTAAATTGATAATAAGGGAAAGAAAACAACTTAATTGTATAGGTAATTGATTCTTATTTTACTTTTATGTCATTTGATTGTTTATAATATATTTATTCTCTATTTCATTTCATTTTTTATTTGTAGTGCTTAACAAATATTTTTTTCATTATGTTTGGGTACTTATGACATAGATAGTGATCAAGATGATGACATTCGTGAATTCACTCTATCACAACATAAAAAGAGATAACCAAAGAATAAAAAAGGGACAACTCAAATGAAAGAGTTGATAAAAAGAAAAGAAGGAATAATGAAAAGGAAACATCACATATAATGAATAGGGACAATCAATTGGGGACGAAGATAGATATTTATCAAGCTTTTGTAGTCTTAAAGTCCGTCGAATAGTGTCAATCAATATCAACACTTGGCCTTATATCCCAAGAGATAATAACGATGAAATTTGGGAATCAATTCTGGTAAAACCTATACCAATCTATCCTATTGTTATGATATGAGATACTTTAATTGATTGTACGATTATTTTTTGTATATTACAGGAGACATTTGTAGTACCAGAAGAAGGTAAAAAAAAGATTATGTCTAGTTATGGTAGAATGTGAAAAAAATATTATGTCTAGTTATGGTAGAATGTAGAGAGATTTTAAGACTTTAATAACATCATAATTGATTTACAAATATAAAGATACTTGCCTTTAGTTATTGGAACACCCTCTGTCATCATATATTGAATGAATAAATGATGAAGTTTGGAAAGATTTTGTAAAGAGTAGACTATCAAAAGAATGGATGCAACTCAAGAAAATTCAACAAGAAAGAAGAGCAAACAATATTTCCCATATTATTTGTCTTGTGGAGGTTACATTGCGCTAAAGGAAAAACTTCAACAAAAAAGGGTGAAATTAAATATGATAGAGCTGATTTTTGGTCATAAGCACGCATTTCTCAGAAATGAGAATATACTGAAAATATCAAAGTGGTCGTTGATAGAATAGTAAGTATTCACTTAATTCTATTTATAGGATGGTTTTAATTCAATTATTTTACTTGGGATTGCCTATAAGTTATCTTCTATATTTGTTTTGTATGAGGATTACACTCAACAATATAGAGAGGGAAAGATTTAGATTGAAGGGAGTAATGATATTTTAACTATGGCTTTAGGCAATCCTGAACAATCTGGACGTGTAACAGGAATGGGCAAACATATCATTCAGTCATAATTTTTCACACTCCTCCTCCGTCAAGAAAACTACAATTCAATTTGAAGTAATGGTAAACAAAAAAAAAAAAAAGAAAAGAAGATGGAGTGATTGTTAAAAGAATGACGAGAAAAGTTTCAAATAGAAATAAATGAGATTCGTGTGGTACAACAAAATGAAGTTGATGGTTCTAATACAACTCCACGTTCAAGTCCAAAAGTTCCTCAAGAGAATATCAAAGGAAACAAGCACATATAAATATAGAAGTTCCTAAGTAGAATGTCAAAGGGAGCAAACATATGTGGATGTAGATATTTGTGTGAGAATGTTAACATAAGGCAAGAAGGTATATCATTCTTACTTGTTACTATAATATAGATTCTTACTTGTTACTTGTTACTATAATGTATATTTCAATTTTTATTTTACAGAACTGACCTTGCAAGTTTGCAGTGGAATCTTGTGATAATATTGCTGCTATAGGATATGTACAAGACTCACTAAATAGGACATTTCTCCATGGGAGAGAGATTGGAAAGAGTAACTATTGTGTATCAATAGAAATAACACTTAACCATAATGCTCCTTTTCTAATTCCAAATCCAGACGACCCAAACACATCAAATGTTGGTCTAGCACTTGGATCCCACGTTACATGGCCCGAGTGTCTTATCATTTTTGACATTGATCTAGTAAGTTTTTATCTATATTTGGATACATATATTTTGTATATCCATATTTCTTTGAGATTCTAAGTAACTATATTTTATTTGTAGGTTATTGATGAAAAAAAAAAGAGACAACCAAAACAGATATCTATTTCTCAACCAGCACCTCCTCTAACACAATAGAAAACACATCCATCGCCTAGAAATAAAGAATCATCTTTTACACAAGCACAACAAAATGGAGCTAATCACCCAGTTTCAATTAGACTACTATTGAAGAGTATTCTCTAATGGGATGACGGTGATTTCGTTAATGTTCCATTTGATGAGGACATTTTTGGTCAAGTTTCTCGATCATCGGTGTTCAAAAATGACATTTTTTAATTTAGCAACCTAGAGATGATCGGGGCTGTTCCTACATTATACATGACGTAATACTTTAATTACACATAATCATAATAAGCATTGGTAGTACATAAACTTTTTATGCAATTTGTATAATCTTATAAATAATGTTGTATGTGATTATACCGCATTATGGTACAACTTGGCCATCAACATATATATATGTTCATAGATCCAAATAATATTACTATAAATAGTAGTCCATGAGAGACTCATGCTGAATTTTTGTCAGCACGGATGCGTATATCTATGACGTCACCTTGTTCCATGGAATCATGTGTAAGATTTAGAACTTACTTACTAATTGCAAATTTCTTTTGATTTTATTAATCTTTGTAATAACTTATTTATGATTTTTGTTAATAATTGAATACTTAGGGAGTATTGGATGTTACTTTTCATTTATTCTCCCAAAAAATATATTTAGTCTCTAGATCATTTTTTTCTAATATTTTATTACTGTTATACATTTTACATAAACTAATAGAAATATGTGTTTCTAATTTTATATACATCAATAAAAAGGGCATTTCGATTATATAATGACTTAAAAGGATCAAAAGGATACAAAGCTAATTGTTACGCATCGCTCATTTGGCTCCCAAAAATCTAAATGTTATTGCTCATGGCTCTAAGGTCTTCTATATATACTGCTTACCCAAAAAGATTGAGGAAGACCCTAGAATGTGGTGGACACTTCTAGAGTGATCAAGAGAGGTCTTGTCCATGCTAGAAGACTCTAGTTGGTGCTAGTAAGTCCTAGAAAGTTCTAGATAAGGCCGAATGGTGCTAGATAGGTTGGACGGTCGTAAAAGCTCCTAGAATAACTTAGAAGAGCTAAGATGGTGGGTGAACCTCTTAGAAGGATTTAGACCATGTTTGTTCTAGAATTCTCTATGTAAATATCTATGTAGATATTATCACTTTATTTGAGAATATTCTTAACCATTAGTATATTTGATAATATTCTTGATCATTTGTAAGATCATACCACTTGGCACGATCATAATCCTTGGTTTGTTTAGGCTTTACCTATATAAAGGATCCCTTGGATTCATTTGTATACAAATCCCATTTGTGAGAGTTACAAGTATTTTAAGAGTAATACAAAGCTCTCATTCATCTAAATTCTCTCATCCTTACCACTTTGTCTCAAAAGCTTACTCTAAGTCTCTTTCTTGAGTGTTGGTACGCTGACTTAGTGCGACGGACTGTACTAAGTGTCGCACAATTGTCTAGTTTAAGGCTAGGGTCGTGACATAATGGTCCGGTTTATAAGCATCTCAATAAGGTATATAAATGAATTGTCTTATATATATCTATATATATATATATTTGTTGATTATATGTTGTTCATTCTAACTTGTTATGTATTTTTTTTCTATTTATATGTAGTGTCCTAGACAACCATCACATGTAGAATACGGTTTTTATGTATGCAAATATATGAGTGAGATCATTGAACAAGTTAACATTCGATCATTTCTCACTACAAGGGTATATGCCAATTTAATATACAAGTTCAATTTTAACATATAATATTGCACATTTTAAAATAAAATTCCATATTCTAACAAACTTGTTATTTTCCAAATGCATAGTTCCAAGAACAAACATTCTACATAATGTATGATATAACTACAGTTCGTGAACAATGGGTTGAAGAGCTTATTATTACGCCCCGCTCGCTTGGCTTCCAAAAATCCAAATATTGTTGCTCATGGCTCTAAGGTCCTCTATATATACTGCTCACCCAAAAAGATTGAAGAAGACCCTAGAACATGGTGGATACTTCTAGAGTGATCGAGAGAGGTCTTGCCTATGCTAGAAGACTCTAGTTAGTACTACTAAGTCTTAGAAGTCACTAGACAAGGCCAGATAGTGCTAAATAGGTTGGACGGTCTTAGAAACTCCTAGAATGGCTTAGAAGAGGCAAGATGGTGGGTTAACCTCTTAGAAGGATCTAGACCATGTTTTGTTCTAGAATTCTCTATGTAAATATCTTTGTAGATATTATAACTTTAGTTGAGAATAATCTAGACCTTTTGTAAGATCATGCCACTTGGCACGATCCTAACCCTTGGTTAATTTAGGCTTTGCCTATATAAAGGACCCCTTGGGTTGATTTATACACAAGTCCTATTTGTGAGAGTTGTAAGCATTCTAAGAGAAATACAAAACTTTCATTCACCTAAACTCTCTCATCCTTACCACTTTGTCTCAAAAGCTTACTCTAAGTCCCTTTCTTAAGTATTGGTAGGTTAATTTAGTGCGACGGACTGTACTAAGTGCCATACGATTGTCTAGTTTAAGGCTAGGATCGTGACATTATGGATTATATTGGTTGAGGTTATCCTTTTATCTCACTTGATCATGACTTATCCTGATATGTATGTAGCTTTTAGGTTGATGTACTTATTTTTAACCAAATTTGTTAACTTAGATTATGCATATAACTTGTTAGCTTATTATTAGTAGTTAAATTTTTAACTAAGCCTTAATTACATTGTGCTTTTGCGAATATACATCTAGTGTTATATGTATATTTTCATGACTTTGTAATTCTGCTTTTTGTAAATGAAATCCAGAGAGTTTGAATGAATTTTAATTAAAAATCCCATAGAAAATGTTTACCATGTCGCCAGAAAAGCGAAGTAATATATATACCACATTATCAGAAAAGTGACGTTATAGACATACGATGTCATCAAAAAAGCGACATCATATGTCTACGATGTCACTAGAAAAATGGCATCATATGTCTACCATGTCACTAGAAAAATGACGTCGTATATCTACAACATCGTTTTCTGGTGACGTCATAGATATACGACGTCACTTTTCTGGCAATTTGAAATCTAAGACTTTTAATAATGCCTGGATAGACGTCACTTTGGTGGGCAATGTCATATATCTTTGACGTCAACAAAAAAGTGATGTGAAATCCTATTTTTCTTATAGTGCATGATTCTAGCACTCTCCCATTTGAGATGCCTTTTACTTTAAATAGTAAAAGTATTAAAAGACCTTATAAAAGCTAATGTGTCCATACCTTAAAAAAGTAAATTAATTTAAAGCTAATAAGTCCATATTTTATTAAATAGATCTTTTAAATAGGAAAAATGTCTTATGAAATTCATCCTTTTGGGCTCTAAAAAATTTTGTAAGCTATATCAAATATGCCTTCAATGTCATCACATAATAACGAAAAACACAAACCCAGAGAAGAAAAATGAGAAAAGGAGGAGGGTATATAGGTGATTAAGATCTGGGTAAGAAATGTTAAGTAGCCAAGATCGAGGTATGGATAGACATTGAAGTTTCTATTTTGGACCCAGATTATTTGAACTTTCCGTCGTTATTGGATAACATTATCATTATCGGCAAAAGGGCAAGGATCATCACTGTCATTGGAAGTGGGGATAGTTATCATTGTCGAACTTCAACGATGTTGTCTATGTCAGAGAAAAGACAAAAAATTACAAACGGCCATGAGAAAATGATAATTTATTATTTTCAACTTTAATGAAGGATTTTTGGAATTCTTTCCATAACTTATTTTCAACCTTTTCTGAAATAAGCTACCAATCATAGTTTTAACTCGTTGTTTTATTTTTACAATTTTTAAAATGATAAAATTATTTTTGAATTAGAAACCAATTAGGCCATTAGATTTTACTTTGAAAAGGCTATTCTTCAATTAACCTTATTTTTTTTCTTTTTTTTTTATTTTTATTAAAAGAAAATATAATCATTGCTTTGAACTTTCCATTGCTCCTCGTAATCATAATCGTGCCTTCCCCCGATTTAATTTATATTCATTCAAGGATAACAAGATAGTTATCTATATGGCCATTTGGTCTGAATAGTAGTTGGGCATAAGAATGGGAATTTGAAAATGCCATGTTTATTTCTAGTTTTGTCTTTTTAAGCCTATGAAAGTGAAGCACAACTCAGTTTTTTTCCTCAACTCACTAGGTCAAAATTAACTCATTCCTAGCAAGTAGTTTTGCCATTACCCACCATTTAAATCTCTAACCAAAAAAAGAGAAGAAGAAAAGGAGTCCTCGTCTTGTTCAAAGAGAAGTATCTGCCTCAACCTTGACCTTTCTTCTCCAGTGAACATCTTTACCAGAATAGTTATGGAGTTATCATTGTTAACCTAAATAGACTACACAAGAGGGGGGTCGAATTGGGTTTAAAAACTCTCACAAATATTTCTTGATAAACAAGTAAATTATGCAAGTAATGACAATAACATGTAAAAATAGTCAAATAGTATGCACAAGCCTAATATAAATAAATTAAAAGAATGAGGATAGAGAAATGCAAATACTATTTTTACAAGTTCAACAAACATGACGGTTTGTCTATGATTCTGGCTCTTAGTAACTCACTTCGAGCTTTCTATTATCGGATCAAGAGAATGGGCATGACTGACCTTTTTACACTACGAGTGTTTTTACCTTAGGCTCACCGCCTTTACAATAAGAGTGAATCCAGCTCTATTACGCCTAACTAGGATTGTTTAGACTGTTATGACATTCTCACCTAAACCGGGTTATTTATGAATCCGGTATCAATCTCACCTCACAAATAAAATTTTAGTTTTTGTTTGTTGACACACTCAATTAGAATCTCTCTTAAGAATAATTGATACAAGTAAAGCCTAGAGAGAAGAACACAAGATATAATCTAGTTGGGCTTAAGTGAATTTTATGAAAAAGTGAATTTGAAAGTTTAATTCACAAAAAATTATTTGAACAACTTGAAAGTATGATTAAAGCAATGTAGAAATGTTCAAAAATTATTTCAAGTATTAAAAAGCTTCTATTTATAGACAGACATGAAAACTAGCCATTTTAGACCGTTTGACAGATATTTTGTTATTTTCAATAAACCGAAATATGTTTAGGTCGACCGAAAATACTAGCCGTTAGTAGTGCGGTTCTAATGGTCGATCTAAAAATTCCTAAAAATTCGGCAAGGAATCAATAGACCAAAAATGGGAACCGGTCTGCCGAAAATACCCGAGAGCAATATTTAATTTTTATTTCAAGCCTTTTTCGATTATTTTCAAAATGTGACTTCATAAATTAATTTTTTATATAATATAGAAAATATAGAAATTCATAAATCAATTAAAAACTTGTGCAAAATAAATTTTATATTTTAATTAGAGATAAATATGTTTGACAATATTAGTTTGAAAATTTCTAATTTTACGAAAAATTTGAGCCATTAAGATCATATTATATTTAGACAAATATTCAAGTACAAGAACTAAGTATTTAACCTTTGCTAGTCTAAATCTTATATTCTTGATCTTTGTTTTCAAGTTCTTTTCTATTATCCATCTTGAAGCTTGATTCTACTAAGTCCAATATGTATCCATCTTCAAGATTGATTCCTTGATTAACTTGAGTTAGAATCTTTGAAGCAATTTCACTACATACTCAAGTCAAATCCTTAATACTAAATCAAATATTTGTTATCTTCAAAATAAGAGTGAGTAAGATTGAGACCTTAATTTCCCAATAACTGTCATCGCCATCGTCACCACTACCACTATGTCGTCACTGCCACTATTTCGTCTGAGTGCTTTTCTTCTCTCCATTTCAAGTTTGTATCTTGCTTTGTTAGACATAATTCATAGATTGAAATCACCTAATACAATCCTAGAATCATCATGTCAAATTATCATAATAGTTTTGTTGACTTTTTAGATATCAATCTTATACTCATGTTTTGAAGTTAACAAACATATGATTGACAACTAATTATCCACTTCAGAGTACAACAATTTAGTTAGTCGGATCACAAGACATTCAAGATGGATTATGGAAAAGAACTTGAAGCAAAGATTAAGATTGCAAAACTTAGTCAAGAAAATGTTATATATTTAGTTCGTATATTTGAATAAATATTCATATATCATATAATCTTTCTTAGTAGCTCAAATTTTCTAAAAGGATTTTTCAAACTAAAGCCTTAAAACTTTTATATCTCTTTAATAAGTTTGAAAATCAATATTATATATTTTCAAAAGATTGTTATGATTCTCTAATATGTCTAAATTACATTAAAAATAATTTAAGAGATCACAATTTGGAAAAAAGAATCAAAAGAGTATGCATTAAAATGAAAATTCCCATGTCAGAATTTTCGGTCAATTGGTGCCGATTGACCGATTCCTTTGCTGGTTAAATTAGACCGTTTTAATTATGACCATTAAAGCCGCACGTCCAAATGGCTAGCTTTTAGGACTCGATTGAAAAATATTTTTGGTAGACTGAAAACTCCAGAAAATGAGTTAAATGGTCGTAAACGGCTAGTTTTTACAAAGACTCATAAATAGAAGCTATTTTAAGGCTTAAAAATGTCTTTGAATGAACTTACATTGCTTCTAATATTCTTTCTAGCCTTTCTAGCTTATATTTTATCATTAAATTTTCAAATATTTTTTTCACAAAATCATTGAGCCAAATTAGATCACATCTTGTATTTGCATTTATTCTCCCTAAGTTTACATTATATCAAACACTATTAGAGAAAAGATATTTGTTAAGTGAATCAACATCAAATATTGTATTTGTGAGATGAAATTGGCACCGAATTTATAAACAACTTGATTATAGGTGATGTTGGTACTAGAATCATAAATAACTTAGTATAAGTGAGATTGACACTGAAGTTTAAATAATCTATAGTTAGGCGTAATAGATTCAGAGTCAAGACTACTGTGAAAACCAGGGTGTGCCTAAGATATGGTGCTCAAGATTCTCACATGCATACTAAGCCAATAATAAACATATTCCTATTGCATATTAGGCATCTAGAAGTCATTAATATCACTTTTATAGTAATATGCTCATTTCTTATATTATACACATTTATACCTATGTTATTATACTAATGATTGTTGAAGTGTCCCAATGAGTATAAAGGTTTAATATCCTTAGAGAGAGAGAGATCTCGGCATGCTAAAAGAATAAAGAATATATTTATAAATGCAATATTATGTGCAAATACATTAAGATAATCTTTGCTGATAACTTATTCAAATGATAGTTTTTCGGAAAAATATATTTTTCATATTTTTCGGAGCCGAATTCAGTGCGTATTTAACATATTAAATAGCTTTAATTCAATGTTTATAACTTATTTATAATATTTTATTTGTTAGCTCCAGGTAAGCACGGGGTAGTATTCATGACAATGATTTATATTTTATTGCACTAAGTTAATTTAGATTCAGCTTAATTGCATACTGTTATTTTTATGTATTCTAATTATTAGGTGCTAATACTATGTTTATATTATTAATTGGAGTATAATTAACTTATTTTTATGTTTAATGATTGGTTATGGGGTTAAATTTTATCAGATTACAATAAGACCTGTCACATAAGATTATAAGACAAAGTATGACTAGTTTTTACTCTCTAAGTTAGGATTCACTAACTTTGTCTACATTTTTTTTTTCAAATAAAACTGTCTACGCTTAAATGTATAGGAATGGCCAGTAATTTGGTGAGTAAGCTAAGATTATTTTAAAGCTAGATATATAGAAAGTTAGGGGTGAAATACCGAAAATACCCCTCAAAATTTAAGTTATGCCTTTTCTTAGCCATTAAATGTTGATTTTGGAACAAATCTGATTATTTTCTTTTCTTTTCTCTCCAGCCACGACCTGAAACTCTTTAGCTCTTTTTTTGACTTCTCTAACTCTTTTTAGCCATAGCTAAGAGTTTCTAAGTGGTAAAACTCAAGTTGGAACTCTAGAAAGTAAGATAGGTCCAAATTATTCAAGGTAATTCTACTAGTTCTTCTTTCTAGGTTTTGATTTCTTATTTCAATATCTACTTGATACCACTTAAATAATAGTTCTTCTAGGTTCTCTTGAGTCCTAAAATCTATTTCTAAGCCATAGGAATTAGTTTGGCGAAAGTAGAAGGTAAAAGCTTTAGCAAAAGCTCAAATTAGTTAAGGTAGGCTCTATATAGGATTTTAAGTTGTAATAGAAATTTCTTGCTGCAGCTCTTAGACTAAAGCTATTATTTGATGAATAATAGTACTAGAAACTCTTATATATAGCTGGAAGTATAGAATTTAAGTGGAGAAATAAAATTAAACCTAAAATCCCAAAATTTACTATATGTGGATGCAAATATTTTCATTGTTAGAATAAGTTGTCTATACTTATAATCTGATTTCTTTACTTAGAATATGTACGACATTGATCCTTTTACATATATATTACATCTATTTACTTGCTAGTTGTGACTATATACAAGTGAAAAAGTCGTTTTAATTTTTATTTAAACTGAAAAAGAGTACAAATATGTTTATGCTATTCTAAGTAATTTTCTTTGATGTGTATATATAGGAATTGACTTATCAATTTAATTGCAAGTCTTAGACCATGACTTTAATCATGTGGGAATGTCATAAAAATGAGGGAGGTGTTGTCCAAATATTTTAAAAATAAAATGGCACTATTTAGGGGCAAATAGACTAGTTTTTACAAAATTATGTGCTATTTTGGAACATTTTTGTACTAATAAATTAGTATTCATATTTTAATAGTTTTTAATAGTTTTCAATAATAGTTATTAGCTGCTAAGTACTTCAAATAATTTGTATACTTTCAGGTTATTTTATGATCAAGTTTTCTAGTTTGATGAAAGTTCTGATTTTGGTCTTGTTTAAGTATCTTGATGCATTCTTTTGGCAAAATGTTCATCTTAAATAACAATAATTTATAATAGGTGATTAGCACACCAGTCTCTAGAGGATATTAACCATTTCCATTATCAACTTTTATTCAAGATACAAGACAAGTAAAGACTTACAACTACGTAACAAACACTACATAGAAGATGTCATTATATGAAACTTACTTATTCTTAAAAAATATAAAATAGTATGTGCATGACACGTCTTGCATGTAAATAAAAAATTTCATTACAAAATATTCAAAAGTGAGTATTATTGTTCTAATTTTATAAGATAAGTTTTAATTACAATTGTTAATCTGTCTGAGTTGGGTAGGTAAGTTTGTTGATACAGACTCTCCTATTAAAGCGGGATTTGCAGATATTATGATATGTCTCATCAAAGAGGAACAATATTAGCACGGTGTGAGATACCCTTTTGATGAGGGAATGAGTTTTTAAAATCTTACACAACGGTTGTACCTTATTTTTATTCTTGGCCAGAATTTCCCTCCAATGTTATCACGGCCTATCTATCGACTTACGTGCTAGTAATGTGTTAAGAGACCCAACTATGAATATTTTTTTATAGGAAATATATGGATTCAAATGCTTAAAAAAGAAAAGTGTACAATGAGAACTTAATGAGATTTTAAAGCATATATGAACATGTATAGTTTTTACTTACTGAGTTTTAACTCATTTTAGTCTTATGGTACAGATGAAGAGGCATATTTTAGTGTTGACTAGCTCGTTGTCTGACCTGCATTTTGTTGCTATAATTATATAGATGTGGATGAGTTTAACCTGTGGGTGATATTTTTGTATTACGATATTTTGGATATCATTAAAATACTACTACTGATACTAAAATAGACTGATAAAAGACTCTTTTGATTATATATTTTATAAAGATACTTTCAGCAAGAAATGACATATAGTTGCTTTTATTTAAAAGTTTTGGAAAGTACAAATTTGTCAACCTTTTTATAAAACTAAAGATATGGTTTAAGAAAGAATAATACTTCACAGTTTGACTATATATGACAATATCATTAAATTAAGGGATATTACATAAGAAGAATTTACTTCGATTGTACAAAGGGTCAGTCAAATCCATAATCTTAATCCAATAGGGAAAAGGTCCAAGCAAGTTGCTGAGGGCTAAGAATGTAGGCAAATAATCTTGTTTATCAAAGCTCATAAACATAGCATTTTCAATCTCTTCATCCTTATCTCTTTAATTTATTTACTTTAAGATAATCTTTGTTTATTTGCTATTTTTACTTACTCCATTGATTATTTGCATATTTTAGTTATTTAGTTCAAAAAATTTACAAAAGTTTTTAAAACTCAATTCACCTCCCTTCTTGAGTTAGCTAATCTCAGGATAATAGGTTTTGTTAAGGAGTGGAAATATGTAACACCCCCTAGTTTAACCATATTGTCATATATAGTCAAACTATGAAGTATTATTCTTTATTCTATCATATCTTTATGTTTTGATAAAAAGGTGGGCAATTTTGAACTTTCTAAAACCTTTAAACAAAAGCAACTGTATGGCATTTCTTGTTAAGAGTATCTTTACAAAATGTATAATCAAAAGAGGTTTTCACCAGTCTATTTTGCCATCAGCAGTAGTATTTACATTATACTAAAATATATCAAAATAAAAATATCGCTCACAGGTCAAGCTCGTCTATATCTGTATTATCATAGTGACAAAAGACAAACCAGATAACCAGTTAGTCAATACCAAAACGTGCCTCCTCATCTGCATCACAAGAATAAAATGAGCTAATGCCCAGTAAGTAAAAACTATGCATGCTTATGAATGCTTTAAAATCTCATAAAGTTCCCATTGTACCCTTTTCTTTCTTAAACATTTAAGTCCATGTATTTTCCTTAAAAATTATTCTTAGTTGGGCCCCTTAGCACATTATTTGTCCCGTAAGTCGATAGGTCGTGATAACATTGGGCGAAAACTCTGGTTAAGAGTAAAAATAAAGTGCGACCGTCGTGTGAGGTTTTTTTTGAAAACTCCTTCACTCATCAAAGGGGGATCCCACATCGCGCTAATATTGTCCCGCTTCAACGAGACACATTATAAGATTCACAAATTCCACTTCAATGGGAGAGTCTGCATCAACAGACTTACCTATCCAGCTCCGACAGACTAACAATTGCTATTAAAACTTATCTTATAAAATTAGTACAATGATACTCACTTTCAAATACTCTTATAATAAAAGTCTCCATTTGCATGCAAAACGTGCCATGCACATGCCATTTCATAATTTTCAGGAATAAGTAAGTTTCACATAAATACATCTTCCATATAGTTCTTGTGATGCAGTTGTAAGTCTTTACTTACCTTATGTCCTGAATAGGAATTGATAGTGAAAAATGTCAATATCCTCTAGAGATTGGTATACTAATCACCTATCATAAATTACTATTATTCAAGATGCACATTTTACAAAAAGAATGCATTAAGATACTTGAACAAGACCGAAATAACAACTTTCACCAAATTAGGAAACTTGATCTTAAAATGACTCGGAAGCATATAAATCACTTAAGGTACTTGGTAGTCAAAAACTAGCATTGAAAAACTATTCAAATGTATTAAAATATGAATGCTAGTTCATTAGCACAAAATGGTTCAAAATGACACATCATTTTGTAAAAACAAGTACATTTGCTCCTAAATGGTGCCATTTCATTTTAAAAACATTTGGACAACACCTCTCCTATTTTAGGGACATTCCCACATGATTAAAATCATGGTTTTAAACCTGCAATAATAATTAACAATCCAATTCCCACATATACACATCAAAGAGGATCATTTGGAACAACCTAAGTGCATTTGAATTCTTTTCAATTTTTATAAAGTTTAAACGACTTTTACACTTATGTGCCATCATAACCAGCCATCAAATAAGTGTAATAACTAATATAATCAGTAAAATATATACTATAAGTTTAAGAAATCAGATTACAAATATGGAAAACTTAATCTACCACACATGAAAACACTTAAATTCATAAATAGCAATATTTGGGGCCTTAGGTTTAACTTTAATCCTTCACCTAAATTTTATGTTTCCAGTGATATATAAAGGTTCCTAGAATCATTATTCATCAAATAATTGCTTTGCTTTAAGGGCTAACACAAGAAATTTACTGTAAGTTCAAAATCATACATAATGCTCACTTTGACTAGTTTGAGCTTTTGTTGGAGTTCTTGCCTTCTACCTCTACCAAACTGATTCTCTAAGCTTAGAATTAGATTTTTGGACTTAAGAAAACCTAAAGAAACCATTATTTAAGTGGGAACAAGCAAAGAATTGAAATTAAAGGATAAGACCTAGAAAGAAGAACTTAATAGAATTACCTTGACTAGTTTTGGTGTATCTTGCTTTCTAGGGCTCCAATTTGAGTTCTACCAGTTGGAAACTCTTGCAAATGTTTGAGGAAAGTTGAAAGAAGTCAGCAAAAGTATTGGAGAGTTTCAGGTCATGGCTGGAGAGAAAAGGAAAGCAAATGACCAGATTTGACCCAAAATCAACACTTAATGGCTAAGAAAATGTATAACTTAAATTCTAAGGGGTATTTTGGGTATTTTACACATTACTTTCTATGTGTCCAGCTCTAAAACATCCTTACCATAGTCACCATATTGCTGGTCACTCCTATACATCCAAGTGTCGTAAAAATTGGTGAATTCTATCTTAAAAAGTGAAAACTAATCATACTTTGATTTATGATCCTATATGGTCAATCTTATTGTAATTTGGTGGAACCTAGCCCTATAACCAATCATCAAGTATACAAATAAGTCAATTACACTCCAATTAACAATGCAAACATATTATTACTTTCATAATTATATTCTTTATTCTTTTAGCACACTGAGCTCTCTCTTTGAGGGTTCACTTGAACCTTTACACTGCATTGGGACACTTCGATAATTATTAGTGTAATAATATATATGTAAATGCACATAGCATAATGAATGAGCATGTTACTATAAAACTACTTTTAATGACTTCTAGATGCCTAATATACAATTAGAACATATTTATTATTGGCTTAATATGCATGTGAGAATCTTGGGCACCAGAAAATAATACCTGGATCCATAGTTATTGTGAAGCGAGAAAGCTTGTTCACAATCATACCAAGACCAGTAGAGCATGATCATGAACACAATAATAGGAACATGAGAATTAATGGCCTTCTACAGTCAAAGCTCTGAATAGCACTCAATGGGTTCTCACTCTTAGATGAGAGAAAAGAAGAAGAATATACGTATTATGATTTGAATTGAAGACCATAAACTCTTTATTTTCTTTTATATACTAGGTCAACTATTACTCCATCAACCATAGTTTGGCTAGTATGGGTCCATACACATTACAAATCCAATACTTTTTAGTTGTTTTTACAGCTACTGAAAAGATCACTAATTAGCCCACTTACTTAGAGAGCCCGTATAATCAATAATTGTTAATTAACTATGTAAGCCCACATTAGTAAATATAGGACCTAATAATAGGTGTTAATTTTACATCTAAATGATGGTTATTTTTTATACTACTTTGTTAGTTTTTATATTATTCTAAGACTAGTTATATTATTTCCGTGTTTTTAGGTATTTTGGAGGCAAAAATACAAAAAAAAAGTTGAATCAAACCAAGAACGGGCTCAAATGGACAAAGTTGGACTAGTTGGAAGAGAAATGAGTTGAAAAGGCATCAATGCCGCAATTTTCACTGACTTTGAGCCTTTTTGAAGGCCCACAACTCCTAATTTGAGTAAAATTTAACCTAGATGCCTCTCAGACCTGTTTTCTTATAAATAAGGTCCTTTACAGTAGAAGGAAGAAGTCTTAGACACCTAGAAGCCATAAAAATACTCTAAAACCTAGAGAGAAAATTAGGAGAGGAGGAGAACTTGTGGAGCTGCAGCAACTATCCTTGTTTTTCTTCATTTTTCTTTCAGTTTTTTTTTTTTTTTTTTTTTTTTTGAATGAATGAATACTAGCATGATCTTCTTATTGTTTATTCTCATATACATGCTAGTATAAACCCTAGATTAGGTTAAGGATGATTTCAAAGCCCTAGATATGATCTTCTTATCGATTATAGTGAAGAATATAATCTAAGGTATAGATTTTGTATTTGTTAGATTGCAATCTAGATCAATCTAAAATTTTTCTCAATGTTAATGCTTTTGTTAATTAACTCCAGGGTATTTGCTTAGGTTAATTAATAAGAAATTAGATATGACATTTATCTATCTAGCGTACAATCTAAGGAATGATAAGGATAGTTGCGTATTTGTGAGCTATCTACGGTTGATATCTCTATTGAATAATTATTAAGATATGGTAATTAATTAGCATAACTGTTTAATGGTGGCAAATGAACTTTTAACCTATTTGCTTTACTGTTTTTTTTATTCTTGTTTAATTTTATTTTCAATTACCCCTTTTACCATAGGATCTTTAATAAACTAATAAACCAATTTCTCATGAGATTGACCCTCATTTGTCATTATAATAGGTAATATTAGGATTTTCGTAAGCGTAGGTAGAGAATGACCCTTATTTGTCATTATAATAGGTAATATTAGGATTTTCATAAGCTTAGGTAGAGATAGATGGAAAATTAATTTGATTATTTGATTATACACCACCTAACATACTTTCCTCTCAAATTCAGATTTTTGTGATTTGATCTCTTATTTTAAATAAAAAAAATTATTGTGGTTTGTTATATTCAAATCTCATGTATCGGTATTGAAATCGGATTTGCATTTGTTATTTTTGTAAGTTTTTTTTTTTTCGAGAAATAGGGGGTTCGCTTTACTCATATTATTGCTTTTTTTTTTTGTTTCCCTTTCGTTCATAGATTTCATGAACTAGTCTCTCTATCTCTCTTTTACATATGTGCGTATTTCGCTCTCATTCAATTTTGAAACTCAGTAACTTAAAGTGAATTTCTAAATTTATAAACTTCGAAAAAATAAACCAGAGGCCAGAGCCAAGCTAAGCTAAGTTACTGACCCTTTACTTTTGTATTGCATCCCATATCATAATTTAATTTGGAATTTTTCCCCAAATACTTTTTGCAGTGACTAACAACTAATAAGTGCATTTGCCAAAGAAGGTTTGTAACTCTCTCTATATATTTTTCTTGGTTAAATATGCTAATAAACTGACTTCTGAACTCAATGTTTTCTATAGAGTCCTAATTTGTAATCATATTAGTACATTTCCGGCATAACTAAATACGATTTTATGACATTTGTTGGAATCAAGGACAAGATTTTAGTGTCATATCAAACACAATTTTTCAAATTCTTAAACGATTACATGGCCCTCCTCAACTTTCTAAGTAATCTGAAAACTTGAAACTCCTTATATCAAACAGCCCTATCTTTTATTTTTCCAATCCAATCACTTTTTGAATTTGATTTCGAAAAAAATAAAAATGTATATCCTTTTCTTTTGGGTTATATGCAAAAAAATATATCATAAAGTATAGTCTTTTTGCAAATTTATTCTTGTATTTTGATTTATGCAAAAAAGATACCTCTATATTTCAAATATTTGTAAATTCCTTCTGCAGACCAATAAATTTCTCACTAAACACGTAATCTAAATTGAAAATATTTTATTTTTATTGACTAATACAAAAAATCTATTAAAAATAACTTAAAATAATTACCACAAATCTTCTAATTTGTACACAGAAAGTACAAATATCTATTGAAAATAACTTAAAATAGTTAGCACAAATTATTCAATTTGTACACAAAGAGTACAATTTTACAAAAATTTAAAATGTGAAGATATAATTTTGTGCAAATCAAAAGACATGATTAAAATTACAAAAATGTCATACTTCAAAATATTTTTTGTAGTTATACTTCGAGTTTAGAGTTAGCAAAATGGGTAGACTGGGTCGGGCTTGCCTAATGCGGGATTGACTAGGGGAAAAATGAAAATGAAATCTAACCCAACCCGTTGGCTCGTTAGGCTCCTAGGCGGGCCGAGCCGAGCCTAGAACGAGCCAAGATGTGTCAACCTATAACGGCCTATTCTTGGCTCGGTTTTTAAAAAATAAAAAAAGAATATTATGTTAATATATGTGTAGATTTAATTAAAAAACTAAAAATAAAATTTATATAAAAAAGATAATATGGTATGTTTTTTCTATTAATTAAAATGTAAAAATAATTAAATAAGTATATAAGTATTTAAGTTAAATAGTTGATAAAAGAAAAGTTAAAAACAAAAAAAAAATTAAGAAAATTATTTAGAATTATAATGAAAATATTTGAAAAAAAAAATAAAGAAACAAATAAATTTTGAATTTCATTTTATTGGTTTAATATTTGACTATCTCATTAAAAAAATTATTAAAAAAAAAAACTCATTAGATAAACCCCCTTGAAATATGTGAATTTGTCACTTCAATTTGGGGGCTTGCTGACTTGGTCACCCCCTTCAACTATATGAATTTGGTCACTTCATTTTGGGAACTTGCCGACTTGGTCACCCCCTTGACTTATGTGAATTTGGTCTTTTTCTTTATTAGCATTCATTTCCAAATCGATATGGATATTTTTTGACATATCTATATCCTATATAAACATATTAATATATTAATTAATTTAAAGTAATTAAATAGTAAATATATTACAAATTTAATTAACTTGAATTAGAATGATAGAAAACATATTTGATATTACTTTTGATTAATTTGAGTTAGAATGGTAATAAATATATTACTATATTAATTAATTCGAATTTGAATTATACTAAACATATTACTATATTAATTAATTTCAATGTGAATGATAATAAAAATATTACTATATAATTAATTTGAATATATTATGATTATAAATATTTTACTAACTTAATTGTAATTTATATACATTGAAATTTAATATACTACTAAACATAAGTCATAATTGTGAAAATACTATTATACTACTGAACGTACTACAAAATACTTGAAATTAAAAAGATAAGTGTGAAAAGTTTGAATTGAGACTTGAGAGTTAAGATACTTGAATAATGGAAGATCTTTGGATTATGGAAGAATTGGAAATGGAGATTAGAGAATATAATTAAAAGTTATAATTTAGTAATTAGATAATATAATTAGAAAGAAATTTTTTTGTTGATAATACAATTAGCGATAATGAGAGAATAAAAGAGTATCGTGTTGAATTGATACTTGAAATTGTGAAAAAAGGAATGAAAGGATAGGGTATTTAATTATTTATAGATATAGAAACAAGTTTTTTTTTAATTTATTTATTATTTTTTTAATGGTTTTTATATTTATTTAAAAACATTAAAAAAAATTAAAAAAATTTGAGGAGCACAAGCAGTGGCGCAACGTTATTACCGTTTGTTACTTGTATGAGGGCCCAAGTCACTTGGGCCCGAAGTTAAAAAAAAAAAAAAAAGCTGGTTATGCACATGGTGGGCCGCTATATGTAGGCCCAACCCTCAAGCCACAATACCAGGTCGCAGCCCGGCCCCTTTTAACAGCTCTAATTGAGTTACTTGTGCTTACAATTATACTCTTTACACAATTTTCACTTATTGGTTATGAACAAATTCGATCAATTGAAAAAAGCCTTCAATACCAAATCCAGATGCTCACAAGGTTGCTACATGTGGAATAGATAACGTAGGAGTAAGTGAAAAGGAAGCAAACGTATCTTAGAAAACAGATGATTTGCTGACATATCGTCCAAATCCTGACAAGCTTGTTGTTAAAGCAGATGGAACTAATCAGGTTAATTGCATATCAATTGGAGTATTTCTTGGTGAATTATGTTAATATTGTAGGATGGCGTATGTAAACTGCCGAGATTTGCTTCTACTTCTATGAAAGAAGATAAGATGTCAAAGAAGAGAAACATACTTCACGTCAAGCTAGGGAGAGTACTTACATAAGAGCTCTTATGGATGATTTCGAGGGTAGACCTGAAGAGGGAGAGTACTTACGTAAGAGCTCTTATGGATGATTTGGGTAGACCTGAAGAGGTTAGTGCTAAGAATACTTAGGACCAGTTTGGCATTGTCGTAGATTTTAAAAGAATCATTTTTATCTATACTGAAGGAAAAATTGGTTGTTGCATGAAGTACTGAGTGTTTGATAGATTGTGATTTTAAAATGCTATGATATAGAAAAATTGTATTAGAGTGTTGGTAAATTGTAAGGCTGATTGATATAGACATGAACATAAGGTATATGAAATTCAATAAAGGAAATAAACCGAAAAAGAAGAGAAATCCAATTAAAAGATGGAGTAACAAAATAGAACCTACAAAACGTAGCCAAAGGCTAAAATTTTTGATGCAATTTAAAAAGGATGAACTTATTTACTTCTTTAATAAATAATTGTAAAATATTTTTATACGCTAGAAAAGTTTGTATGTGCCACTAATTCCATCTCTGTTTAATATGCAGTGACAGTGGGAATTGAATAAAAGTGATATTCCTATATTTTATGGAGAGCACTAAAAGAGCGAGAAAGAATATCTAAAGATTAAAATAGCCTATACAATTGGTATTTGTGAATCAAGCTTACCAAAAGAAAAGTTAAAGTTCTCCAATCCAAAGGTTATACTTTCACTTTCACTTTCATCTAATACAATTGAACTAACCGTAACTTTGCTTAAAAACAAAAAGATAAATGACTCTATTAGTCCATAAATTATAAAAGTAAAAGGATAAATGACTTTATTAGTCTATGAATTATAGAAAAAAAATCTTATTTTAGTCTTAAATTTTAAATTATACTTTATTGGTTCTTAAATTATAAATACATTTTATTTAAAACTTATCAGAATGAGCACATAAGTTATATTTCTCATTTTGTGTCAATAATTTCAACAAAACGTTGTATTTTAGACAATTCTACGTTAGATTATTGTTCAATATAATACAACTAATTTTTGTTCAACTAATCATTTTGAAACTACTTCAATTCATGTTTTAATCTTTTTATAGTGTTGGATTATGTTTCTAGATATAAAATAAGTACAATAGAATTGTAAATGTGTCTTATATGCTCATTTTTTTTAAATAAAATAAAATATACAACCAAAAGGACTAAATGAATCTTTTTTAATAATTTAAGGACTAAAATGATATAATTTAAAACTTAAGAACTAAAATGAGACTTCTCTCATAGTTTAAGTACCGACAAGATCATTTATCCAAAACAAAATGATTCATCGTCATCATATTTTCATATTATAATCAATTAGAATAGAAAGCAAATATAAAAAATGCAAAATAAAAATGCGAAAGTTTATCCCGATTAAAAAAAAATCTCTCCCAAAGTCTACCAACCAAGCGAAAAAGAAAAGACAAAGAAACAAAAAAAAAAAAGGAAAAAATTCTGAAAATTGGTTTATCCACACAGGCAGTGACCTGGTTGCCCTCCAAATGAAGAAAATGATTGCGTTTGTCGCGTTTTAGGTTAGAGAGAGAAAGGGGTAGTATTTTGGTATTTTGCAAATTATTTAGGGTTAACTTTGGTATATTAAAATATTCATTCAAATGCTGGGTAGATTCCCGCGAAAGTGAAAGCTGTCTTGGGCCAATTTGGCTTTCGGCTATAACTTTAGCCAGAATTACTCAAAAATCTATTTTTAGTTTTTTGCCAAACACTTTTTGGCCCACAAATTGTCCAAAAAATACTTCAGCTTCTTAAAAAGCATAACCAAATTGTTATATGTTGTTATGCCATAAATTATAGCTAGTGTGAAAGATCAAGTCAACTCAGGGGACTATGTTGGTTATGTTAGTTCTATACCTTTTCCATCGCAGATGGGTTTAAAGAATCTGATTTTATTATTTTTCCATTTTCTAAATGAGGCATGATACCCCTCTTCTGTCCCTGATCCAGAACAGAGCACAGCAAATTCCATAACTGCAAAACTCTGATATCAACTAATTTTGGTGGTAATGTATAGAGTATGAGTCCCAAGACAAGAATCAAACTGCCAAAGAGGAAGAAGGAACTCAAAGTTGAACTCTCTGGTAAATAAGGCAACGAGACAGAAAGGATGTAAATCGAAATCGGCACTGCAAAATTGATATAAGCTGGTGTTAGCTAAAAGCTTAGATACCTCTTATCTTTTCTAACAAATATGAAATCTAGTTTGTCGAGTAAATAGAGAGGGAGAAAGACAGCCTGATAACATCACGGCAAGAGAAGAAACGACCGCAGAGGAAATCTTTACTAGATTAAGCACTGATATATTGAACATAAGATTGGTAGCTACATAAAGCAGTGGAAGCAATGGAGAACCTTCACAACCTGAAATTAGGGAGTAATAAGGAACGGTGAGAAAAACTTCTTAAGGTTCTGAATTTTGTTTCATAAAAACCTGAAAATTTAGTCACTTTCTGCTAAATGGATCGTGAGGATATCTATAGTAGAATTTATCAATTTCAGTATGTAAAATCAAGCTAAAACACAAACTAATTAGTAGATTATTATTATTTTGTCATAAACATGCATACGATAACAGCCTGCTACAAAGGTCTTGATTATCATTTCAAGAAATCACTTGCATCAAGTAAAATAGACCTCTCAACAGTCTTAGTTCATTCTTCCATCATTCAAGTAAGCGCTTTATCTTAAACATCACTTGCATAACTTCTTATTCATTATGATAATATTTGGATATTTGTTTTTCTCTTGCAATGTCTAAACTTCAGCCTTATACCAAAAAACATCCTTACATGACAATTTTCTCTATATCAACTTACTAGATGAATATCAGTAGTAGAAATTTTTTCATTGCAAAAGCTGAATTATTTCAAATTCAAACTTATTACGTGGAAAAATAAGTATTGGACTACAAATGGGAAGTATCTTTCTATATAAACATGAATAGACTGTAAAACAAATAGTCGAGAATCATAGCATACTGAATAGTTGTATGTCATTAGGGACACATTAAAACAGACATTGACAGAACCTTATATAGATTATTAAGAGGAAGAGTTATTATTTCCAATCAATTGTCTTATAACGCACTAGTTCAGTTTTGCAGCAAGCATACCATGATGAACATCAAGTTCAAGAATTATACGACATTAGAAGCCAAATACATTCACACTTGTGTACAATCTAAAGAGCATGAGAATTTTGCCTGATGTACTGGTTCCAACGTTCAGAAAGCAACCGACACCACTTTTAAAATAAGAAGGAAGTTGAGCAAATGGTATGCCTTTCATGCTTGACAAGAAAGGTAGTAAGAGAAGTACAAAAAGAGTCCACACGAAGAAATAAATAAATGAAAAAAAAGAAAAAAGAAGAAGATAAAAGGGAATCAGTAATATGAGAACATCTTAAAATTAATATTCAGACCCCAGAACAGTTAGTAAGATAGATAATTGATACATGAAAATGAAAACAACAATACAACTCCTTAGGTAACTTATTTGAAATCATGGTTAGAGAGATCCAATTGTTGCCATTATATATGTTAAAATCTTGTTAGGCCAATTGACATACCCTCATACTGGAGGGTTGAAATCAATAATAGTTTAGGTGACAACACCACAACCCTCAAATTTAGGCAGAGTGTCTGAAGACTTATCCTTATAGCTAGAGGGTCTAAGCATATATTAATACAAAAGTAAGTCCATTGCCATACTGTAGCTAATGTAGGCCGATTAGATTGGCTAAAAGTTATACTACTTAAGTTGTTGAAACCTAAGAATCTGAATCTCGATATAATACAATCAAAGCCATGTAAAATATTACCTGAAATCTAGATCCAAAAGAATTGACAACAAATATGTCAAGTGACTTGCCCTGCATTGTGAAATAGGTTTAGGAGCATTTAAGTCAAATTAAAATGCGAAAGCAAAACGTGTAAAGAAGAAGAAATTAGTTTAACTGGTTAACCAATCACTCAAAAAATCAAAGCAGATGTTATGGTACCTTAAGGCGAGCAACAGCATCAATAAATACAAATTCCTGTTCAAACAGTGGGGAAAAACAATAATAATAATAGTAATAATAATCAGGTATTTCGTTCTGCTAATAGCAGGGTACAAATAGACTGATTTCAAATGTATTGTTTTGACCTTGATAATGGATGCACCAGCTTGAAAGGCACTCGAAGCAATCATTAATACTGGCCACACAAACTCAACTCCAGATAGCATCTGATTAGCATTAGAACCACTGCAACATGGCATACCAATAATAGTTACAGGACTACTTCACGACAAGTGGTTGAATTATGAGAACTAAATAAGTGGAATGTGACAGGGATCATATTCTTGATCCTCATACGGTTTTTAGACGTCTTTAGCTTCTTTATCAAATTGTTTTCATATTCAATTAGATGTTGTAATTGTTTAGGCTGTGGAAGAAAGAACAAGAAAGAACGGATTAAGATACCTTGTGACAGCGACGGCTACCCCAATAGCTACAAGTAAGCAGCCGGCTATCTGACTGATTGTGCATGTTCTTCTCAATATCGGAATAGAAAGAGTCAGCTGCCATACCAAAAACGTCTGCAAAATAAAGGTATAAAAAGTTACCCTGAGGAGTTGTATTTTGGCATAATTTTGAATCGAATAGAAAAGTACGCTCTTATCTTTATGTACATATATTCCCAGATTAGAAAAATAGAAAGTACCTGACTCAAAATGGGAACGGCTGGTCCAGGCAGCATTGCTATCGAGGATGCATAAAGTTAAGCATAAATCTTAATCTGCCTTATTTAAACAATTTTGTAGCAGTTATTTTGCTCCATCTTAATCATGAACAAAAACCAAAGCATTGTACCCAAATCCTATGTATTTTCAAATACCATTGTCACAAATAGATACAATGAAAAATACAACAATACAAGCCAATACACAATATCATAAATATACATATTTTTCACGTAAAGTTCAAGCTAAGCCTACAAAGTTTGTCAAGCTGATATTATGAAAACCCAGTATCTCAAATTCTCAGTCAGCCCTCAAAACTCATTATCTAGTCTAGTTACATGTTGAGGCCTAAATAAATTTAAAGGGTACCTGCGGCAGCCATTCCCAAAGCCACTCCAAAAGCTTCAAGAGCACCAATGCCACAGAGAGTGATGTTGGCTGAGCTATTATTTCATCCGTAACAATGCCTGTATTGTATCTCGTGTATAATATCATACCTGCAACAAAACCAGACCCATTTATCACCACGGAATCACATTCCAATTCCCACACCCGAAAAAAAAAAAATCGAAAGAAGCGTATTCCCAAAAGTGGTCAACTGGGCCAAAAAGAAAAGGGAATTCTTTTATGGGTACGAGAGCGAGCTTATAGAGAACCCGATTGGCAACAGCGAAGGCGATGTTCAACGCTGAGTTGAGAAGGACCTGTTGACTAATGGTGGAGGAGGAAGAAGGAGAAGGAAGTGGGGGCGTGTTTGGGCTCGAAGCGTGAGCTCTGAAATCCCGACCGCTTGATGAGCATGAGCCTTTAAGGCGAATGGTAAGGATGTTTCTGGGAATAAGATTGGAATCGAGGGAGAATCATGGTTGGGGAAGGGAGACGCAGGAGTGGCGGAATGGAATGGAAATGGAAACGATGACGGATTGGGGCATTCCTGACGGAAAGCATCTGAAGTCGCTCAGTTGAAGACGGAGACGGAGAAGGCGACATTGACGGCATAGGAATGGGAATGGGAGGCCGGAAAGGTGCCAAACAACCGAATCCCATTTGATCAGAGCGAGAGTGAGAGTGAGAGTGAGAGCGAAGATAGAACGATAGAGAATGAGAAAGGTTGTTGACATTATTATTATTATTATCATTATTATTTCATATGATTTCTTGTCGGTTGTTCGGTGCACGTGTTTCAGTGTTCATAATGAAAAAAAATATATGTTTCGGCAATAGCAGATAATGATTCCATTGATTATCAATGAATACTAAACTAAACGTATTTTGTGTTTGGAAAAAGGGTAATGCTATATCTTCTGGTCAGGCCATGTTCTAATCAATTCATTACTTAAGACATTTTCGTTGCATACCACCGGTGAAAAAAATAACTTTTTAGATTCAATGAGTGTATAAAAAACTTTGAGAGATATCAATTACCTGCAAAGATTATGGTCTATTCCAAAATATGCTTGGTTTATAAAAAAGAAACAAGTAAAACATGCAAAAGTAATAAATTGTAATGGTCAAAGATGATAAGTGGAAGTTATTGAAGTGGATTTCGCTACGTTCCCTTCAGAATTGGACAATCTTTAGTTAGAAAAATCAGTTATTGTGAAGAATATGACTTTTTATAGTTTTTATTATAATTAAATCAGTTATTGTAAAAGATACAAGTCATATGACTTTCTTATGATGATATATTCGTTCATTCTCTTAAACTAATAATAATAATGAGATTCTGGATAAATAGCATTCAAAGAAAGTGTAAAGAAACTAACCATATAATTAATAAAGTATGTATAAGACTATATTAATATACATATATATTTCATTTTTTGTGACATGACAGGTGAAAACCAAAATGTCGAATTCAAGCTCAACTAAGCTTCAAATTGAAAATAAATAATTTTGATTTCAATTAATTCTTCTAAATTTTGGAAAAGTCGATTTAGAAACAACATTTGAAACCCATTATGGCTTATTCTGCCCCTCTTCTTAAAAAAAATAAAAAATAAATAAATTTATAGCCAATAGATTCTTTTAATTTAGAAATAAAACCATTAATCCAGTAATCCTTCATGCTTGTTGGTTAATAGGGAAAAAAACGTAGTTGAATGAAAATTTAGGATTCTTTGGTTCACAATTTGAGATTATTAGTTTTGAAAGCATGATATAGAAATATATGATTCAAAAAATTTGGTTTGTAAACACAATTTGAATTGTCCAATTTAAAAATGTACATTTCAATGAGTGAACCATATAAGTAGATACCCATGTCTTATTAGTTGACGAAGGCACGATAACAAAATCAGTGTTGTTCCACTTGTGGTCTTAAATTTGACGTAGGCACGATAACAAAATCAGTGTTGTTCCACTTGTGGTCTTAAATATTGTTAGACTATGAGACTCAAATAGTTACAGTAATGAAAATCGCGGGTGAGGTGGAAGGGCATTATTGATTCCTTTTTTATTCCACAAAAAAAAAAAAAGAGTGTTAAGGAAGTTTAAAATCAATTTTTAACATTTTACCTCAAAATGAAAAATAATTTAAAATTTACAATGTCTAGCATGAAAAAATAAAAAAAAGAAGACATTCCATAATTTTTAGATTGAATATATCACAATATTTTTAATATTATATATCATAATTTGTTTTTGTTAGAATATATTTTATAATTTGTAATTAAAAAGTATAGCGTAATTTCATAAATAAGTAATAAGTTTAATATATTTATTATTTAAGTGATAAAAATATTCACTATCTAATATTTCGACTTTAAATTCTAACCACGTTAGAAATAAATATGAAAATTTATTATCTCACTTCTAAACATGAAAATTTATTATCATGAGAATTGTGTGATAGTAAGTATTTTTTTTTAATTTATAATAATTAGAGATCATTAAATTTTATTTTTTTTAAAGTCTAAAATATTTATTTTTTAAATGACAGGAAAAATAAAAAACAACGCAAAAATTAAAGGAAAAAAAAGATAGAATATTCGAGGACAATTTTCTAGATAGGCCCGAATAATTGCTACTTACAGCCCAAGCAAAGCAAGAGAGCCTGGAAAGGCATCCGGACAGCACGCTATAAATATCATCCTCACCATTCCATAACTAATCTTTCTTTAATCATATATTTTGAAATTCATATTCACTCTCTCACACCTTCTCTGTTTCTCACCGATTCTCCACAATGCCTCGCCGAAGCTCCGGAGGTTCGTTTTGGAATTTTGTCTTTGTTTTCCGCTTTCTCCAATGTCGTAGTTTATAATCTTTTCATAACAATTTTTTTCCTTTTTTTAAATTTGAACAATATCCTGATGATTACAATTGTTATGAAAAAGAATGGATTTTGAGTTATACGGTTTTATTGTGCTAAATTATTTTACTAGGGTTTCGTTGAAGTATTTTGAGACAAATTGGAGCTTTTCTTTGTTAATCAATCAATTCCTCTTTGGATTTGATTTAGATGAATACTGGGATTTGATTTGATTATATATATATATATATATATATGACGATGATAAATTAGGTACTGGCTGTTTTGGTTTCTGAAGAAGAGAAAAGTAAAAAGTTTCGGGAAATTGGGGCTTTTATTTGTTGATTTATCTGGGATTTAACTTATACTGTTTTGTGTTTTTTTTTTTTTAAGATTCATGTTGGGAAAAAGTTTTTTTTTTTTTTTTTCAAAAAAATAATAATGGATGATATGGTTATGATAAATTTACTTTTGTGATTTTTTTCATTGGTTCAAATTGCACAATGAGATTTTGTAGCCTTCTTGTGGATTATACTAATAGTGGGAATTCCCTTTTTACATGAAGATCAGCTCCCCGTCGAGCCCCATTGCACAGTCCTCCCCAACCGGGTAAGTTTGTGGCTTATATGGTTACTCTTTACCCTAGGAATACACACGTGTAGAGTGGATTTTTGCCAAGTTTGTTTTAAGTGCGTGTGCTGTTGTTGCGTTTGAAAATTATTAGCTGCAAAGGGTGTATTTTCCAGATTACAACTTGGCCACCTCATTAGTTTGCCAAAGCATTTTCGATTAGCTCAAATTGCAAAAAAGAAAAACCTCTGTTTCATGCCAGGGATTACTTTGTCAAAACTGTTATACGTACAAGGAGATTAGTTTTTCCCTATTTCACTAGGTTGTTTGGAGGTTTTTAATAATGAAATGTGGTTGTATTGTCAGTTGTGTCCTGCCAAAATCCATTACTGATAGAGTAGCTCAAGAGATTTAGAATTCCATATGGGGATAAAGAATGCCTCGTCTTTTTACTTAGGTCTGCATCTACATTAGACTTGATTTTCATTTCCTTGTTTGATTTTTGATATTATTTATTGGCATTTGCAGTTTCTTGTTCTTTCGTTTCGTTGTCTGATTGTTAAATTGATTATCGTTGTCTGCAGCTCCTCGTGCTCCTCCACCAGCTCCAGTGAAAGGTGGTAATGGATCTGTAATGGGTGGAATTGGTGGCACCATTGCAGACGGTGAAGTTCTACTCATTTTGATGATGGTTTTCACATGATATACAAGTGTATGTAAGCTGACTTCCATTTATTTGTTCTTTGGTTGATCCACAGGGATGGCTTGGGGTACAGGCATGGCAATGGCTCATAGAGCTATGGATTCTGTTTTGGGTCCTCGTGTTATCCAGTATGAGACTGCTGCTTCACCAGCTTCTGCTGCTGCCACTGCACCTGCACCTAATACAAACAGCTTTGACGGGTCCAATGGTTGCGGCGGTCAGTCAAACGCCTTGCAAGATGTACGTTTCTCTTTTCAATATATTGGAATATTATTGAGTTCATATTTTCTTTTATTGATGTGCAGTTAATGCCGGTGTATGGCTCGATAGTTTTTTGTTATTTGTATATGTGGGACTTNATTTCTCTTTCTAGTGAGCCGTTGTTTTCTTCTTTGGTTTCCAATTCTCTTGCCTGTTTGTTATTCTTGGTTCTTAAGTTGATGGAGAAAGTTGTTGATTATGTTATTAATGGTGGTTAGGTGTTCCTACTTGGATGAGCAATTATACATGATTTACAATATGACTGATTGTGTTTTTTTCCCTATAACTTTCTACTTTACTATCTATGTTTTGTCAATTGATAAAAAATGGTTTCTTTTATCCTGCAGTGCCTGAACAGCTTTGGAAGCGACATCAGCAAGTGCCAATTCTACATGGACATGCTGCGAGAATGCCGTAGAAGCTCAGAAACTTCGAATGCTTAAAATAGGTCGTGGCGAAATCAATGCCTAGTTTGATTCACTACTGATATGTGTTGAAGTGTCTGCGTGTTTAGTCCATGTTTTTAAATGTTCGAGTACTTTCGAGATGATGATGTCTTCTGATTTTTGTAGAGATTACAAGTTAAGCTTTTCCACTTGATTCTTTGATAATCAATATAGACTCGGTTTAAGGTTGACGCATTAATTTTTTTATTACTACTTTTCCTTGCATTTTTTAGAGGAAGAAAAATAAATTTGAGAAATCATAAATTTAAGCTTCAAATTGATAATAAATAATAAAAAAAAACTTTGATTTAGTTTAAATCTTCTAAATTTGAGAAACGTGTGCTTTAAGAGATTTGTTATGGTTTTTTTTTTTTTAAGTGGGGTTTAATTAATGAATACTAATAAAATAACTCACACATTACCAAAATTTAAATTTGTAACTTTCTAAATTCACCCATATCTCTAAAGTTTTGGACCAACTAAGATAGTTCCAGTTGGCAAGAGATTTGTTATGCTAAGCAAACTATTTTCGCTGCTAAATGGTGTGCTAAGAGATTTATTTCACCATTGCATACCCAATGTCCGAAATAGCTAGGTTAGATATATAATTTGTCAAATTTGGGTTTTGGGTCTAGATTCAGTCTATGCACGAGTCTCGTACTTTGTTTTTCATGTTACTTCGAAACATAATTATATTTTATATCAAAGTTTGTTTCTCGACCTTATTAAATCAAAATTTGAGCTCGGAATTTCGTTTTGAGGTCTTGAGCCTTAAACAGGCTTTAAATCTAATAATTATAATAGTGTCTCTTTTTGGAATTAATTTAAAAAATATTATCTTTTTAATTCGAAAATTAATATACTTCCATATATTAATTCAATGCCTAATAGCCATCCCTATTTATGATTTTCTGTCCTCTACAACACCATAAATTATTTCGGGCAAAATAATTATCTAAGAAAAAAAATTATAAAAATGTCACAAAAGTATTTAAAAATAGCCCAATTGGACAACTTCTTACCAACAACGAGTTGACGGCCGAAATTTGTCGGAGATGAACAGCGACGACGAGACAAGTATAGACATGTCGGCTTTGTGAGAAAACAACGTCGGATGGCGGCCCAATGACCGAAAAATTGATCGGTAGCCAGAAATTTCGAGGTGACTAATCTCCAGCGTCAGGCGGCGGTTCATGGCGGGAAGGGTCGACTTGGCTTCATCGGAGGGGCGCAGCGACTGCATGTTGGCAAGTGGGCCACGGAGAGCCGTCGGCATGGAAGAACAGAGCTTTGGCTCCTCTCTCTCTCTTTCTTAGGGACCTGGCTAAGAAGGTGAAGTTCTTCAGGGATTTAAGCACAATTTTAGGAACTGTAGCACACATGTCAACTCTAGAACGTGTGTGTACTATTTTCCTTAATTGCATTTTGGCCTAATTTCAAAAGATTCTTTCAATTACGCCATTAAATATTTATTTTTTGGTCCTTAATTTTAAGCTTATTTTAAACTTAAGCTCGAATGAACGTAGACTTAATTGTGTTCTCATTCATTTTAGATATTTTAATTTAATTAATCTAAAAATTTGAATTTACCAAACTACCCATGGCACAAAATTACAAATATACGCTTAGTAAAATTTGGTTTTTACATGTCAAACTATGGGAAAAAGTATACATTCAGAAATTATATATTTAGTGTAAGTGGAGATTGTACTCGTTAACCACTAGAATATATGACCATTTTATTGTATTCAAGAGAAACCACCTAAATCTTCACTACTTGTATTACGCCATCAATTAGAGCAAAAAGGAAGCAATGGATTATGATTTTGTGAGAGAAAGCTTAATATTTGACAAATTGTGAATCTTATAGAAATTAGATAAACATAGCATAAGCAAAAAAGAAGAAGTGTGATCC
Source organism: Parasponia andersonii (assembly GCA_002914805.1). Taxonomy (NCBI): domain Eukaryota; kingdom Viridiplantae; phylum Streptophyta; class Magnoliopsida; order Rosales; family Cannabaceae; genus Trema; species Trema andersonii. The sequence goes on from JXTB01000138.1 coordinate 96,441, forward strand.
CTCAAAGAGGTATTCTTAGCTACTTTTATTGAATTAGATATGATGTTATCTGAGAATTTAATAGATTTAATAAGTACTATGTATTTGGAGTTTTTTAAAATTAACTTTTTAAGTCAAGCTTAAGTATTTTTATGATTAAAAGAGAAAAATAAGACTGGATTACGCACCTTATCTTTGAACCTAAAAATAGAGTAATTTTAGCACCAACATGCTCTATATCTTTTAATAAACGACTACCTTACACTAGTTTAATTCAGTTGAAATTTTTGATATACTTTAGTAGACACATAGACTTTTCTAACAACACCTTATTTGTCTAGATCCCTTAAGATTTGATTGAGTTGTGATTTTTCTCAACCAGGAAGTCAAAACTATCAAGTTACAATGACATAATTTTTAGTCTAGATTTTGGGATCAATTTCTTTCTCATTAAAATCCTAAATTGGGTCATATAATAACTTAATAAATAATCTTTTGAATCCACTTTCATTTGCTTTTTGAATCAGGACAATTCGAGTTTTCTAGAAAGAGTTATAAGTATTACAAGAAAGTATATCGCTAGAACTCTATTTCTAAATTACAAACTAATAATTTCGATCGATCGGAAATAAGTTCTGGTTAAACAAAAATAACAACATTAAATTTCGTGTTTGAGGTTGAGTCTAAGGACTCATTAATTGCTCTAGCTAGTTAATGTGAGCATTTAGAGTATGTTAAGCCGCTAAATAAGAACTTAAAAGAAGTTCGACCCTTAGATTATGACTATATGAAATTTCGAGTTAAATGAATGTTCCAATAACAAGAATTTATGTATTTTACTAGTGATAGTTAGAACATGTGTGGACAAATATTATTTACATGTATAAAGTTGGAAATACTACAAGCCATGCAAGTAAGTAATGTATTTCTACAACATAAGAAACTTATTATTTATTATGTGTTCTATGGGAACATATTGTTTGTTAATAAAAAATTTGAATATATATGATTCTCTTTGTTTTTGTAAGCTAATTTATGAATTATTTGTGATCGATTTTAGAACGATAATATGACATATAATGTACTTGAGAATTATGATATGAGTATTGATCACTTTGAAGTATGCATTTTTAGACAATATTGCTAGTCTACGGAGAGACCTCAGGATGAGTGAATTGAGCTATTATAATTTCTCTGAGCTGAATAAGAGTAATGACAAGAATATGCTCGTGGTAGTATGACCACTGGAGCCCCTCAAGGTAATAAGACTTTTGAACTATATAAGGATGTTGCTCATAGTAATAAGATCATTGGAGCCGCTCAGGGTAATAAGACCCTTTGAGCTATACGAATATGTTGCTCATAGTAATAAGACTACTCGAGCTTATGTTAGCTATAGTACTGAGGGATATAGTATAAATATGTGCACATGCATAACATGGAAAGTATAATGTGTGGAATGTAAAAATAATGATGTATTGCTATTGTGAATATAAGAATATTACTTGTGTAAAATTAATAAATTTTAAGTACTTGCTTACTGAACTTGTAGCTCATTAGAATTTTCATATGTTATAGGTAAAGGTATGTGAATTATACAGAGTTAAGTGGGAAGCAACTCCATGAGTGTACATATAAGATAGACCTTTTGGGCAATTAGAAGAAAAAAAAAAAAAAGAAACGAAGTTTTGTAAATTTACTGGCTAAACTATAGACATGATTTTGAAAGACAATACTTTATGGTATAAATATGTATAATTAAGTAGAAATTTTTAAAGTATCATATTTTTGTGATAAGATAAATAACATTTTTTATGCTAATATATGAGTTTTACTAGTAGCTAGTGTAAGGGATGTTACATATCTTTTTTAATAATTATTTTGCCACGTTCAACAATACTTAAAATTATATGCATGAGAGTAGTTTTAAACAATTATGGACTTTGTATATACGAGGATACTTTGAAAATTATATTAGATTTAAATTTGAGAAATTTCATTAAATATACTCCAAAGATGTCCCAATTATAATCATATAACTCCTTCAAAAATTCTTCAAAAAATATGACTTGGGGACCGAAAATGCCCTTAAAAGTATAGTCTATATAACGAAAGAAAAAACATTAAAAAAACTATCAAAACAAAAGGGAAAAAAAAACTCAAAAACTCTCAGTCCCACTTTAAAATCTCTCAATCCTCCTTCCTCCACTCTCACTCTACTTCTGCCCTCTCTTTTCTCTCTGTAAGTTTCTCCCATAAAATTTCTTTAGCTCTTAAAATCTCTCAATTTTTTTCTCTAGTTCTCATATCTCTAGTACACAATTAAGAAATTTCTATATTTAAATATCGTAGGTATAATTTGAAATAATTCATATTCAAGTTTCAAGATATTTTATAGTAGATTCTGCATTAGAAAATAAATTTCGATCAATTTCTACGAAGTTTTGAAGATTTGGACAGTTTTCTCTAACGAACATCTAGAATTTTGATAAATCGCGATAATAATTTGATGCCCATTTGATGAATTTCAATGAAAATTTGATAAAAACTCTTTAATAATTGTCTTAAAAAATTATTCAATAGTTATCAAAAAGAAATCTAAAATTTCAATCCTAATTTGATGAATTTCAAAAATTTACTAAATCCGAAGAGAACAACCCAAAAATTTCGATGAAATACAATGCCGACTTGATGATTTATTCCGAAAAAATAAAATAGAAACAATTGGAGACTTTTCAATAGTTACTTGATTAGTGTTCGACAGTCCATCGAAATATGATGGTTTTTATGAATTTCAGACATAACCTAAATATATTTTTTATGAAGATTAGAGTAGGACTGGCAATTCGTGTCGATATATCTTCTTGAAGTACATATATAACAGGTAAATATTTAACTTGAACACGACCTATTTATTAAACATGTCAAAAATTATAACACAAACACAATCTGTTTATAAACGGATTGATACGACACGACCCATGTAACTCGTTTAATAATCAGTTCTGTTTGACTCGGAACCTGTTTAACCCACTTGGATTTTTTTTTTAAAACACAATCAAATTGCTACTTGTTTGTCATCCAAATAATCAATGATCTAAGGGCAAGATAAACTTTTTAATATGTTTACCCAACTACTAAGATCCAAATACTTCTGATAACATTCAAAATCCAATAAAAATATCAGATACATAACAAAACTACTAGTCTATATAAAAAGTTAACATTGTCCAAGCACACAAAAGTATTCTATCTACAAATAAGAAACATAATCCAAGTTCAATTGGGAAATAAGAGGTACAACACTATCATCAAAACAGCTCTGCTGACTTGAATTCCTCGTGACACCAAGTTCATTGCCATCGATATCCTCAATTATATTCATTCTGCACATAAAAAAAAAAAAAGATAAGTTTAAAAACTAAAAATAAAAATACGCATAAGTATTGAAAAAAAAAGAGAGAAGAAATACATAATGTTCACAACACTCTAGCTAAAAACTTAAAAAAGTAGTGCTTCTCTGTATTTCCAAGATATTGACTTGATAAAGGTCGTAAGATTTTGACTTTTGGCCTTGTATATCAATATAATGAGCAACAATCAAAGAGATTATATAAACATTATGTAATTTAGAAACTAGAAATTATAAATGACATGAGGAAACTATTGTGTAAGAAAAACCATATATAGAAATATTAACCAATAAACATATTCGACTACTTAATTAATAACAATTGACAGAAAGCATAAAAAGTAAGTTTCTCTTTTAAAAATAATCAATAGAATCACATTTTGAATTAAAGTTGTTTCCCGTTATAAAAATAATGCTCCTAAAACAAAATGATTACTAATTTATTTTTGCTCAAATGATAAAATAACCAAAACATGAGTCTTTCAGGTTATACTGTTGAGTTTTTTTTTTTCCCCTAAAGGGTGCCATTGAGTCCATTTTAGTTTCAAAGCAAGCAACATAAAAAAAAAAAAAAAAGACAACTGATACATAGTATAGAATTCTAAACCAAAGCGTTGAGTTGGAGACGGAGATGGAGAGTGTCGGCTGAGTTTAAGTGTTGAGTGATAGAAGGGGGCTTTTAGTTTTTTAAACTTCTCTGAAGTAAAAGATAATAGACTCGTTTTATTTAATTTTTTTCAATTTTTTATTTTGTTTGTTTTTTTTACTTTCCCTTCATTTGTGGCTATAAAGGCGAAATATCCCCTAGTAATTACAAAGAGTAAAAACCCTTTGAAAAAAAAAGAACCACAATGAAGGGAAGCGCAAAGCAAACAAGTTATCTTCTTCCTCCTTCAAACTCATAGTATTTAGGGTTCCAACCACAACTACTGTCGAAGTTTGACCAGGCCGACCAAATGCAGAAGGAGAAATCGTTCAGTTTGGCGCCTTGCTCTAATGTAGGGACTGCTCCAAACACATCTTCATCTTTCTGTATGATCTATATCTATATATATATACATATATATTTTTTTTTTCGAAACTAGAAAAAATTAACCAAATTTTAATGATTCATAATCTATGTAAATATTTTGGAACTGATTGTATTGTTGAATTTTAAAATTTTGGCGTATAAATTTTTTTGATTAAGTATTATGATATCGTTGATTCAATTTTAAAATCACTGGTGCATTTGTTTTGATTTTAGAGAGAAAACAATCTTTCTTAAAATCTTTACTAATCCTAGACAAGTTCCATTGATCTAGTCGAGGTTTTTTTGAGAGAATTAACAATGCTTTAAAAAAATTTTGCTTGACTTAGTCAAGCTCTATTGTCAAGTTTTTTTTTTTTTTTTTGAGTTAACAATGAATTTGAAAATCTCTACTAGACCCAGTCGAGTAGTTAAAGAGCTTTCTAGATTTTTCGACTAGATCTAGTAGAGCTTGACTGGGTCTAGTCGAGATAGGTATTTCTATATGCTTTTTTTTTTCCTAATAATTTTACACCAATTGTCTTTTGTATCTTATAGGTTGTTAATCAAAGATCCTCAGAAGTGATACATATATATTTTTTAAAAACTAGAAAAAATTGATCGAACTTTTGTGATTCATAATCTATGTAAATGTTTTAGAATTTATTGTGTTGTTGAATGTTAAAAGTTTGGGGTATGAAATTGTTCATTTGATGTATAATGTTAGTGATTCAATTTCAAAATCACTAGTGCATTTGTTGGGTTTTTAGAGAGGAAATGACTTTTTTATAAAATTTCTAATGGATCTAGACGAGCTTTAATGATCCAGTTGAGGGTTTTTTTTTGAGTTAACTAAGAATCTGAAAATCTTTACTAGACCTAATCAAACTTTATTAGGTCCATTCAAGAAATCTAAAAAGCTCGTTAACTACTCGACTAGACTCAGTAGAGCTCGACTGGGTTCAGTCGAGATGGGTGTTTTATACACTTTTTTTTCCTTTTTTCCCCTAATAATTTTACATTAAGTGTCTTTTTTATCTTGTAAGTTATTAATCAAAGATCCTTGGAGCTGTCACCTTCTTCTATGCAAATTTTTTAAGTAGGGAATTGAAGAATGAGAAATTCTTTATTTGATAGATATGACACTTGTCTCTATTTAATCACAAAGTTGTTAATATGAAACCAACCCATTATCATTGATGGAGTATGCACTAATATTTGTGCTCAAATGCTCAAAATATTCAAAAAAGTTAGAAATCCCCAGCAAAATCAACTATGTTCTGGAATAGGCATTTTAATAAGGAAGATCGCATCATTGTCAACAATATGAAGATCAAATTGGAAAACATTGTCACCCAAACAAAAAATAGGAACATAAAATAGAGCTTAGTTTTGAAAGATAATTGAATTCAACTAGATCTAGTTGACCTCGATTGATCCTTTTTAGACTAGATCCTTTTTGAAATAAGTATTGATCATTCCAAAATAAGTGTAGTGTCTCATTAAAAAAGTCGTATCATATGACAAGTATCTTATTAAATCTAATTACACCTTATAATATCTTTATTTATAGTGTCACATTATAGTAATTATTCCTAAGTGTAGTGTCTCATTGAAAAAGAGTGTCATATTATAAGTGTCTCAATGAGTACAATACCACATTATAATAAACTTATTTGTAGTGTCATATAACAGAATAAATAATTATTCATAGTGTAGTATTACATTATTGTAATCATTCCTAAGAAATAGGTAATATTACAATAATTAAATAATAAATTATTCTTAACCAAGTGTAGTGTCATATTATAAGTGTCACATTATAATAATCACTCCTAATAAATGTGTAAAATTATAATACTTATTTCTAAATGAGTATAATATTATACTAATTATATAATACATTTTATTAACTCCATGTAGTATATCATATTATAAGTATCATAATAAGGAATAAGTAATTTTTTCAATAAAAGGAATTAATTATCATATTAATTAAAAAAAATTAAAAAATTTTTAAAAAAAATTAAAAAATTTTCTCAAATAGATCTAATTGAGCTCAAGTGGATGCAACCAAGAAGAGTTCAAATGGCTAATCACCACAACTAGGGTTCAATCAAGTTCTATTAGATCCAGTTGAGTTAATAATTTAAGTAAACAAAAGCTCAATGAGTTATAGTAGGTTTAATTTTAAATATAAAAATAGAGGATAATTGGACTTAGTTAAGAGTCTCCCACTCTTAGCTATTATTGTTGAAATGTTTACTCCTTAACATAAAGGATTAGAAATTGAAAAACTAACTAAACTAATCTTATTTATCCAAAAACTTCTCCAAGTTTATACTAAATTCATCACTAGTCATGAAGATCTATTCATTAGGCACTATTTGTATGTATCTTAATCCTTCTTCCACTTACATATCAAATATATATTACCGTATGAGGTATTCATGTATCAAAGATAAATTATTAATATTGGCGATAATAGAATTTAATTTCTACGTCTTTAAATTATTTTTTAAAACCGAAGTATGGAAAAAAAAGGGCATGTAAAATTTTCATTTTATCCTAACTGGTCCACTTGAGTACTCTGTAACTAGTTCTATTGGTATTGAGCTTAACCAGACCTAATAGGACTAGTTACTGAGTACTTAACTGGATCCAGTCGAGCTCAACTTATAAAAACCCGGATTTTTGAGAGGGTAGAATTGGAATTTTCCCAATTTTTGAGTATTATATTGGGTGAATTACTTTACAAAATTTTATCGAAGAAGGACTAAATTATAATTAATTTTGAGGATTAAATTGATGGAGTTTGGGAACCGGGGATTATAGTGTAAATTTTTAAACATTTGCACAATCCCATATGACCAGTCATGTGTGTTCATCTTCCTACTCACCTTCTCTCTCTCTCTCTATCTCTCTCTCGCTCTCTCTCTGCTCATTCTCGGCCGAGGGACCGAAAAGGGCCGTGTCACCACTCTGTCCAGTGTTTGCCCTCTAGCTCGTCGGCATCGACTTGTCGTGCCTCCAGGGACCTCCACCGGTTGTCACCAGCTATTGCCGATGCCTGCTTGTAGGAAAATGCCATTTTCAGCCGTTTGAAGTTTTTTTATCACCGGCGTCATTTTGGGTCATTTCAGCTCGCATTCTTAGGCTCGTTAGATTCATCTCGTCAAGAGAAAGCTCAATATATATATATATATCTTAACCCCATATTGCCCGAATCGAAAGTTGCCATTTTTCAATATTTTGAGTTTAAGTTTAAGTTTGACTTTTTAATATGGCTATTGGATCGTGTTTTTGTTGTCATTTTTAGATTGTACTCAGAAAATGAGAAAGTTTGATATATATATATATATATTGGCTACGTTTGGTGATCGGCACAGAAATCGAAATCAGACAGTTAAGATTTGCCTTGATTTGCATGCCACCAGTCTGGTGTGGGTCTGGATCTGAATTGGATGAGTTATATGTCTAACCTAGCTATTTTGGGTGCTACGAATTCAGTGAAGAGGTCCGTTCGTGGATTTGAAGCTTCGTTCAGAAGTTAGTTTTTTGCAAGAGGAGCTTGGAATTGGTTCCCGATCCTTCGGACGATCGTCAATGATACATTGAGGATTCAATAGTTTGGTATCACTATTCTTGTGAGGTATGAATTCGGTTACCTTCATTTTATACTACTTTTGAATAGAACTTAATTTCTGCAATATATGAGAGCAAATGTGGTTTTTTTGAATTTCTAGAACATATGTGATGGACTGTAATAGTATGATATAAATATGTACTATATTACTCTGAGGATTTTCTGAGTATAGGTTATTTTGAGTATATCAAAATATGGCTGTTATACTGCCCATTTTTCTATAAAAACTTAATATACTTATTTTATTGAAAATTCATAGCATAATTATTTTCACACACCAATTCTGTATTGCACGTGTCATAGGAGCATACATGAGTACTGTGTTAGCATCGTGGGTTTATAGTGTGGCGATGCATACCCCACCTTCAGTGTAGAATCCGTAAATCTACGTAGGATTTTGTTACTTATAATTACCTCCTAATTTGGTAGACGTAGGCAATTCGATTGCCCCTCCAGGTTTGGTAGGCGACACATGGGTGTCCCTTCCAAGTATGGGCTTAGGTGTCAAGCAGGCTGTTAGGTACACTTAGTACCATCATCCTGGGTTTCCACAGATGAGAGGATGTGAGCTCATGGATATGGGTTGATTTGTGTCATATGCATATGGATTGATGATTTTGATCATACTACTTTATATACATATATACATATATATATATATATACGTGGATTTCCGGTTTGAAGTATATATATATACATGTACTAGATTTAAACTAACTATGCAGGAACTTTCTATCACTAAAATATTTTCGATCGAGGTAACTATTTTTCCTACTAGGCATCTTTATGCTCACTCCTTTTTTTAGGTGGTGTCCAATGCGATTTTGGAGATCAAGAAGAGTAAGAGATCATCGAGATTATAGTTCGTTATCTTGGTAATGCTTGAAGCATGTTATTGTAGTGTTTGGATTATTTGAGTTTTGTTTTAGTATTGAACCAAGATTACTACATTCTATTTTTGTCTATAAACTCATGTATGCCATTCTGTGATCTGTTCTGACATGGATGATGATGATGCTTGAATATATATTTAATTTACATTCTTTTCAGTATTTATTCGATCTATGTTTAATGGTGTATACGAACTGTGGGAGAGTTCACGGGATGGAATTCTAAATATTTTATCTAAAATAGACTGTGTTATAAAACTAAAACTTTTTAGATGTTTTTCAAATAAATCAAGGAATTTTTCATCCTTGCAAAATTCTTCTTCTGCTACTAGCCTGAGTTTTAGGTTGTGACACAACTAGAGCCAGTCGAGACCTGTACTGTTATCTTCTTTCTCCTCAGCGTTCTCGCAATTTTGAGCTCAAAAAATTGCAAAATAGACTTCTTGGTGTGGAAAAAATCAAACTTTTTTAGAGAAGATTTGAAAATTAATTGGGTTTTTTGTTTAGAAAGGAAAGAGAGAGATTATAAGGAGATTAGAAAGATATTGAAGGAGGATATTAGAACGATATTGAAGGAGGATTTATATTCTTCTTCCCTTATTTTTTTTCTTTTTATTTTTTTTTTATTTTAAAATTATATTTAATTCTGTTGCAGGAGAACACATAACGAGCATTATAGGAATATCAAAATATCTTTAAAAGAGGAGTCTAGTGGACTTAAATAAAAAATATAGAAGTCTATGAACCTAAAAATATTTAATAATAAGTCTAAAAAACTAAATTTCCCGTGATTAGAAGTGAGAGGAGGCGAGGGTTAGGGTTAGCTTTCAATTATTTAGACGTTTGGACCCAAACAAATGGGCTAAAATACTAGCCAATATACATTACGTAGCCTAATATGTAAAATAAAAAATAAATTATAATTCATAAACAGGTTAGCGAGTCATTTTTGGGTTGGAAGATTCAACTCGAACCTGATCTGTTTATTAAACAAGTTTATGGGTTCAATTCGAAAATGATACAAACCCGTTTATGCCAAACTCAAACCCGCTAATTTTTGTACGGGTTTCGAGTCGCATTGTCGTATCATCCATAAATTGTCAACCCTAGGTTAGAGATTTGAACATGATTTTACCTCTTATGCCTTCATTTGTACACTTTAACCCTTTCACAAAATAAAGTAATAAAAATCACATAGTAAAAGGTTAAAAGTAATAAATAATTGTTAAATATTTAATTACAAAATAATGATATTTTTAATTTGTACTATATCAAATTTTCCATTAGCACTCTTACTAACTTATTTTATTGAAGTCTTTAGGCTATATTTGGTAGGAAGGAAAGAAAAAGAGAAGGAAGGAAGAAGTATGAAAATATGATTAGTGGAAAGGTAAAATCCTTTTCCTATATATCATTTTAAATTTTATTTGGTAGGAGATGATCTTGTATGCATTCCCATTTTCTATGAAGGGTATGAAATAGAAAATTTGGTCTCGAGTACTCTAGATGCAAAATGTCCACTTTTTATTTTTTTGGACTAAGCCACTAGACTCTTAGAGGTGTATATGAAGAGAATACGTGATTGAAAATACCAATCTAGGTTTGATATGCTACATTTCAAGGTCAAATGCAAATTATGTAACGTGAAAGATAGTTATTCATACGGGGATAAAGAAAGGGATATGAGTAATATACCGAAATACAAAAATTAGTTTTGATTTTTTTAGAAAAAATAGTTTGGATATAGATCCAAAAGGAAAAAAAAATCCATAGTTGGTTTTTTCGGTAATTGTATTTTGACCTAAAAGTTAAGAAAGTACGATCACGTGTAATTTTACGTCTGAAAATGAAGATTAATAAATTAAATTTTAATTAAGTGAAAATTTATTTCCTTGATTCAATATCAAAATTACAACAATATCTTCTAGACCAAAAATATTTACATTATCACCCTTAGATCGAAAAAAAAAAAGATAATTTAAATTATCAAATTTAATAATTAAAATTTCATCGTTGAATTATTAAGTTTCTATTCAATATTAAAAGTTTGCTATAACGTAACAATTGACCTATTATTTTAAACGAAAGAGAATAATATAAATAAATTATAAGAGTTTTATTGCCTTTTTAAATAGCTTGGTGCCGAAACAGGTGTCTTTTGAATTTTGCAGTGAATGACACCAATATATAAGGCTCATACAGGGCTGAAAATGAGAGAGTTCCGAATACCCAACGGCCACATTTCCTCCATTTCAATTCCTTTCTTTTTCCGGAGTAGAGTAGAACCCAACCGATCCAACGCCAACGGCTCTCTCCAGAACCATGCGCTCTCGATCTTAGGGTTTTGGCTCCATTTGAAATCGAATTTTTAGGTCTGCTACGTTTGAGGGCAATAGACCTGCAATTCTAGACTTTCTCTGCTTCCCAAGTCGATCGAGTTTTCGGTGACCTCAGTCCATTCCCATTTCGTCAAGAAGAGGGCTAGAATGGAGGGTCTGGGTCTGCACAAGATGGCTTCCTTCTTAATGGGTTCGGCTCAGAATTGGAGGAAGACGAAGGTTATAGGCCTCAAGAGGTGGAACCCAGTTGTTCTAGCGAGGAGGAAGAGAACAATGTTGATCATGATGATGATTTGGGTGGTAAACTTCTGAGTCCCATGAACCAAAGGTATGTGCGTATACTTTTTCCTATCAAGTTAGTGGTGCTTTCGGTGGTTCTGCATGAAACCTTCTCCTTTGAACAATAATTGATGAAATGCTTTAGCATCTTTACCAAAATCATGTTGTTTGCTTCTACGGGTTGATCATCTAATAAACGAGAACATTTATTCAAGCGGAGCATTATACTGATAAAGGTCTGGTGTCATTACGAGAGCCGTATGCTGGGTGCTCATCATGGACTCATTTTCTGGACCACTTGAGGAGACTCTCTCTATCTCTCTCTCTTCTTTTTATTTGAAAAAGAAGTTGACAATTTTGTTTCTTATCTCCGTAAATTCTTTTTCTTTTGTATGTTCAGGATATTTATCGTTTCCTTGAGTTTTTTAGCAAGTTTGACTGGGACAATTTTTGTGTTAGTCTTTGGAGATTATTTAAGTAATGGTGTTTACTCGTACAGTGTCTGAGATTTTGAATTATTTAACTGATGCTTATAAAACATCTTTCTCTTTGGCTGTTTTCTACATCTGGGAACTATCCTTACCATAAAAGTTGTTATAAGGAGAACTACCATCCAAAATGTGACGTCTGTGAGCACTTCGTAAGTATTTTACCAGAACCTAAAGGCATCCTCATCGATGTGATAGGAGGTCTTATCACAATGGTCTTATGTCTGTTTCTTTAAGCTGCAATTAAGACACTTACATTAATAGACATACAGACAACAGTCAACATATATGTTTATGCATGATATGTGTCGGTATCGTTCCCAAATCATACGCCACGTGGATGATTAAGTGGCAGAATATGTCATAAACGGGATCCACTGTTTAACGGGTGTCGAGAGTGATTAGCTAAAAACTATGCGGGTCACACGTGATTTCGCAATCGGCCATTGGGACATCTGAAATTAGGGCCGAACCCATCACAGATCCTGGACAAACTCGGCCCAGTCAGACCCTTACCTCGACAGCTGGGGGGTCGGAAGCCCCAAGGGTCTTCCACCAAAATACGCTGGAAAGTAACTCACAACTCCAGACCCAGACAGAGCATTTAATGCGATCTTGGGTAGGCGTGCGCAGAGGGCAAGTCGTCCTGACAGATCGGCGATTTAACCAAATCTCACCCCTGACAGATTCAAGCCATAAGAGGCGGCGGAAACCAGGCTACATCGAGACAGAGGTGATCACGATAATCTCGGCCCGTGACCTCTGGGAAATAATTTGAGGAAAAAGGTACTCAGTCCTGAGATTGAGACCCGAGTGGTTCACAATCTCAGGACTACATATATATGGGCCATACGCTCCCGAATGGGGCATGTACGCTTACAAGAAAGAAGTGTATGAAAAAAACTTATGAGCAAGAAACAAACATATACTCATATAGAACTAATTCCTTGCTACCCTGAATCAAAGATAGACCACTGACTTAAGTATCAGAGAGTTTTTGCAGGTGGCCACCCCCGCCTCTCCGACCTTACCTGGAGTTCAGGGCATTTTTGGGATAGCGAGGACACGTGGACAGTTGGAGAGTACAGCATCAGCGGTTCAAATACACGTGGACGGTTGGTGAGAAATTGCTCCAACAGTTTGGCACCGTCTGTGGAAAACAACGGTTGAGCGTGAGAAAAAGAGTAGGAGACTCACGATCGCGCTCTCCACGAACAAAAGGCCATACTACGTCGGATGGCACCCTTGAGGATAACAACTAGGAGCACACGTCCCGACGCCGAAAGGAGCTCCCGAGAAGCACGACCAAATCTAGAGCAAAAGCTGGATCAGATGCTCGCCGCCCTGACGAAAGCGAACCGGAAGGCAGAGATGGCCCACGAGGCCGTACTGAGTTTGAGGGATGAAGTCGCGGAGGTACGTAGAGATAACGTCCGCATCGAAGGGCTGCTGGCGAGTGAAGATAGAAGCCAGCGGAGAGAAGATTTTGACGAAGAAGTCTAACAAGAATTCGGAAGCCAACCGCGAGGAGAAGTTCCCGCCCCATTCGAGTCGCGGATGCAGGGGGGCGGCAAAGCCAGTCGAGACCCCTCCAGGCCAGGGGGCCGATGGGCGAAAGATCCCATGGAAGCCCAGGAGGTACGCCTCCCGAATGGAAGCAGGAAATGATGGCGGAGTTGGGTAAGAGACTCGGGGCTCACAGCCAGACCTCCGACGATCTGGCAGAGCAAACGGTGTGAGGGATTAACCAGACGGCCTTCGCCGACAGGATCCAGATTGAGCCCAGGCCGAGGGACTTCATGACCCCGACCCTCAAGCCATTCGAGGGGAAAACTGACTCCCTCGATCACATATACCACTTCCAGCAGAAGATGGCTTTGGAAACCAGGAATGAGGCCGTGACCTGTAAAGTCTTCTCTACGACTCTGGCGGGACCAGCTCTGCTATGGTTCAGACAGCTCCCGGAAAAATCCATAAATGAGTTCGAAGATTTCTACAAACTTTTCCTAAAGCAGTACGCGGGCGTCCAGAGACAGTAAAAAACCATGTGAGACCTTGACCGGTTGGAGCAGGCTACAGATGAGTCCCCACGAGACTACCTATCGTGTTTCCTCGAGATAATGTCCCTAGTCCATAATGCAGACTCGGTCTAAGCTGCAGGATCATTCGTCAGGAGCCTGCAGCTAGGATCAATGCTATCGGACCACCTCCTTTTGAATCTCCCGTACGATATAGTGGACGTCCAGGCAAAGTCAGAAGGGGTATTCAGGGTATTGCAAAGCCACCAGAAGGCGCCCAAGACCTCCGCCGCGATAAAACGACGCCGGCACAACCCCTAGCCCCGCAAGTGGTAAAGGGACCCTTGCCAGACCAAGCTGCGACTCCGAAACGGGAAGCCCCATTCGAAGCAATCAGGAAGATGGCAAGAGGAGGAAGACGTCCTGCGACCCTCTGCTGAAGTATGAGCTCAACACGCCAATCGACATGATCTACTTCCAAATCAAGGACAAGGGCATTTTCAAAGACCCGCCCAAATCTGGCGTCCCTGAGCATATGAAAAACATGAATAGGTATTGCCAGTTTCACAAAGACTTCGGGCACGAAACCGTCCACTGCCCCTCTATGCACAGGTCATGATGGCGATCCACGCTGACAGGTTGAAATAGTATGTGAAAACTGGTGGAACCCAGCCACTGGAAAACGTCACCAGGCTTGAAAAAGGGAAGCAGACCCAAGCCTCTAGGTCAGGAGAGCAAACCTTGAGGATAGTGCTGAGCATCGTGGGCAGGCCAGAGCAAACCCAGGAGCAGGAGGAGAAGGAAAAAAGCCTCAAAAGAGCTGAAAGAGGATTAAAGCGCCTGAGGAGGATGGGCCATTCCGTCTACCATTTGATGTCGGGAGAGAGTCGCACCTCTGCAGCCCCCATCGTTTTCACCCAGCAAGATTTAACTACGGTGCGCCTGCCTCACGATGACCCCTTAGTGATTAAACTGCAGATCAGCTCCACATTGGTCAGAAGGGTCTTGGTCGACGGTGGAAGCAGCGTCGATATCCTGTTCCTTAGCACATTCGAAAATATGGGCTTAGATAGAAGCGCACTCAGGCCGACCTGTCAACCGCTGTTCGCTTTTGACAGCACTAAGGTCTGCCCCTTGGGCGTCGTGACCCTTAATGTCTGCGTTTTGCTGAGAGATGCTTGGACGTGGACTTCATCGTCTTTGACTGCCAATCCTCCTTCAACGTCATCATGGGAAGGGGATGGATCCACGCCATGCATGGGGTCGCTTCTACCCTCTACCAGGTCTTAAGATGTCTATCAAAGGACGGTACCTATATGATAGACATCAAAGGAGACCAGACCTCCGCAAGGAAGTGCTTTTCAACTGCCATGAGGGGAGCCGACGCGAATGCAAGCGCCGCGACCGGGGACGAATAGCAATTAAAGGACCGCCTGCTAGCGTACATGAGGCAAGTTGAAGAGGAGTCTGACGACCCGGAATCCACGATCGAGGAGCTGGTAGCGGTCCCTTTGAAAGAGGCAGAGCCGGCAAGGGTGATTCTAATCGGGGCCTTATTACCCGAGGAGCAAAGGAACGAAATATTGGGATTCCTGAAGCGGAACGAGGACATCTTCGCATGGTCCCACGACGACATGCCCGGGATAGACCCTGCACACACTTGCCACCGGCTGAATATAGATCCTAACTTTCCTATAGTCAGGTAGAAACCCCGAAGGTTTGTACCAGAGAAAAACAGGACGATCAATAAGGAGGTAGAGAAGCTACTAGAGAACGGTCTGATCAGGGAATGCGCATACCCACGTTGGGTCTCCAACTCGATAGTGGTAAAAAAGAAAAACGGCGACGACCGTATTTGCATAGACTTCACCAACCTAAACAAGGCTTGCTCGAAGAATAGCTTCCCCTTGCCAAGAATCGACCAAATGGTAGATGCGACGGCAGGATTCAACAGAATGAGCTTTTTGGATGCCTACTCTGGGTACAACCAGATTCCCTTGTACGCGGAAGACCAGGTCCACACGGCTTTTATCACAGAGCGTGGTCTGTACTGCTACAGGCATATGCCATTTGGCTTGAAGAACGTAGGGGCAACCTACCAAAGGTTCATGAATAAAATATTCGATAGGCTACTAGGGAAGACTATGGAGGTCTATAGACGACATGGTCGTGAAGAGCAGAGAAGATTCAGACTATCTGGGACACTTAGACGAATATTTTCAGATTCTGAGGCAATATCGGATGGATCTGAATCCCAAGAAATGTGCATTTGGGGTGTCCTTTGGTCAATTCCTAGGGCATATCGTGAGCAGGAGGGGTATTGAGGCAAACCCGACCCAGTTGACCTCACAGATGTGCAGAGACCCTCGACCATTCGGGAGGTCCAACGCCTAACTGGGAAGATAGCCGCTCTCAGCCGATTCGTTTCCAAGATGTCCGACCGATGCAAACTTTTTCTTCCAATGTTTGAAGAAAAGCTCTACTATCATCTGGGGTGAGGAACAAGACACGGCGCTGGCAGATCTCAAGCTGTATTTGAGTCACCCCCTATCTTGGCTTCCCCAGCAGAGGGGGAGTGCCTGTACGCCTATTTAGCAGTGTCCGAAGTAGCAGTCAGCGCCGTACTGTTCATCGAGAAAGACGGCAAACAGAAAACGGTATTTTATATAAGCCGCATGCTCTTGGATGCTGAGACGCGATATAGTGTGGCAGAAAAGCTGGTCCTCACTCTGGTCAACGCTAAAAAGAAACTCCGGCAGTACTTTGAGGCACACTCGGTCACCGTGTATACGGATTTCCCCATCCACCAAATTTTGGCCAAGTCAGACCTATCGGGACGATTGACTAAGTGGGCCATCGAGCTGGAAATATACGATATCGAGTATCGGCCTCGAGCGGCGAAGAAAGGATAGGTCATGGCGGATTTTCTGGTGGAAATCGAATCTTTCGGCGAGCAGCACGACCCGTCTCAAGTGTCTCGACTTCGCCCCCTTCAGCCTAGACGCTTTATACCGACGGATCCACGAATGCCTCAGGGTCAGGTATCGGGATAGTCTTGCAGACCCCAACGGGTCTTAGAGTTGAGAAGGCTTTGAGGCTCGGCTTCCAGGCGACTAACAATGAGGCGGAGTACGAGGCACTGCTACAAGGCCTTGAGCTGGCAATGCACTTCGGAGTGGAGAACATCGCAGTAAAGACTGACTCACAGTTGATCGCGGGTAAGGTCAGGGGAAACTTTGAAGTAAAAGAACCAAGGCTGCACAGGTACTTCTCCAAGGTAATGGGGGCAAAAGCTCGCTTTGACAATTTCAATATCGAATCAATCCCCAGGGAGATAAACCAGAGGGCTGACAAGCTAGCCAAGAGTGCGTCGACCGGGGATATGGCTAGAAACATCGAAATTCTCCTAGAAGGCGGGAGCATAAGAGACCCCCCACAGACCCCTGCACACCATGTATTCGCAACCGGAACTGCTGATGAAGGGTGGATGAAACCCATCACCCAGTATTTGACATTGGGGAACCTACCCACGGACCCCCGAGAAGCATGGTCGGTTAGGTTGAAGGCCACCAGATACTCGATGGGGGAACGACTATACAGGAGATCGACAATGGGTCCGATGCTGCGGTGTATAGGTCCCGTCGAAGCGCAAAAGCTTATGGAGGAAATCCACAAGGGAGTATGCGGCAACCACTCTGGCGGATGCAGCCTCGCCCACAAGGCTCTTAACGGCTGGGTACTTCTGGCCATACATGATGACAGAGGCGGCCCGATTCATTAAGAAATGTAATAAATGCCAGAGGTTCACCCCAATAAAACGTCAGCCCGCGGAGATACTTCATTCGAACATAACCCCCTGGCCGTTTGCCAAATGGGGTCTGGACATCATCAGAGAGGTCCCCAGAAGTCCAGGGGGAAGGAGGTACGTCCTGTTGGCCACGGATTACTTCACCAAATGGGTAGAAGCTGAAGCCTATGCAACCGTTAGCAAGACATATACAATTAACTTCATCTGGAAGAACATAATCTGTCAGTTCGGAATTCCGAAAGAGATACACGCCGATCATGGCACACAGTTCCAAAATGCTAAGTTCAAGGAGCTATGCGAGCTGTATGATATAAGGCTCAGTTTCTCTTTTGTGAACTACCCTCAGGGGAACGGTCAAGCAGAGGCAACGAATAAAGCCATATTTAACAACATCAAAAAGAACTTACAGGAGGCTAAAGACAAGTGGTTAAAAGAGCTGCCGGCCGTTGTATGGGCTTATCGAACCACGGAGCGGAGGTCGACTGGAAGAACGCCATTCACCATGGTCTACGGCTTAGAGGTTGTGATCCCGACTGAAGTCGGCCTCCTGACCCTCCGTTCCGAAGTGATGAGAGATTCCCCCTTGAACGAAGGCCAGCTAAGCCGCAACACAAACCTCCTAGAGGAAACGAGAGACATGGCCTTAGTCCACCTGGCTTCGTACCACCAGTAGGCTAGATCCTACTACGCAAGAAAGGTTAGAGCTCGACAATTTAATGCCGGGGATTGGGTCCTGAAAGTTAGAACAAAGAATTCCTCGAAACTGGACTCCAATTAGATCGGAACCTGTTAGGTGATCAAAGTGCTCGACAATGGTGCGTATGTCCTGAAAGAGCTCAAGACCGAGAAAATTTGCCGAACACTTGGAACGCTCAGCACTTGAAAAAGTATCACATGTAAGACGCATGCATATGATGTAAGACCATGTGAATGCTTATATTANTCAGGGGAAACTTTGAAGTAAAAGAACCAAGGCTGCACAGGTACTTCTCCAAGGTAATGGGGGCAAAAGCTCGCTTTGACAATTTCAATATCGAATCAATCCCCAGGGAGATAAACCAGAGGGCTGACAAGCTAGCCAAGAGTGCGTCGACCGGGGATATGGCTAGAAACATCGAAATTCTCCTAGAAGGCGGGAGCATAAGAGACCCCCCACAGACCCCTGCACACCATGTATTCGCAACCGGAACTGCTGATGAAGGGTGGATGAAACCCATCACCCAGTATTTGACATTGGGGAACCTACCCACGGACCCCCGAGAAGCATGGTCGGTTAGGTTGAAGGCCACCAGATACTCGATGGGGGAACGACTATACAGGAGATCGACAATGGGTCCGATGCTGCGGTGTATAGGTCCCGTCGAAGCGCAAAAGCTTATGGAGGAAATCCACAAGGGAGTATGCGGCAACCACTCTGGCGGATGCAGCCTCGCCCACAAGGCTCTTAACGGCTGGGTACTTCTGGCCATACATGATGACAGAGGCGGCCCGATTCATTAAGAAATGTAATAAATGCCAGAGGTTCACCCCAATAAAACGTCAGCCCGCGGAGATACTTCATTCGAACATAACCCCCTGGCCGTTTGCCAAATGGGGTCTGGACATCATCAGAGAGGTCCCCAGAAGTCCAGGGGGAAGGAGGTACGTCCTGTTGGCCACGGATTACTTCACCAAATGGGTAGAAGCTGAAGCCTATGCAACCGTTAGCAAGACATATACAATTAACTTCATCTGGAAGAACATAATCTGTCAGTTCGGAATTCCGAAAGAGATACACGCCGATCATGGCACACAGTTCCAAAATGCTAAGTTCAAGGAGCTATGCGAGCTGTATGATATAAGGCTCAGTTTCTCTTTTGTGAACTACCCTCAGGGGAACGGTCAAGCAGAGGCAACGAATAAAGCCATATTTAACAACATCAAAAAGAACTTACAGGAGGCTAAAGACAAGTGGTTAAAAGAGCTGCCGGCCGTTGTATGGGCTTATCGAACCACGGAGCGGAGGTCGACTGGAAGAACGCCATTCACCATGGTCTACGGCTTAGAGGTTGTGATCCCGACTGAAGTCGGCCTCCTGACCCTCCGTTCCGAAGTGATGAGAGATTCCCCCTTGAACGAAGGCCAGCTAAGCCGCAACACAAACCTCCTAGAGGAAACGAGAGACATGGCCTTAGTCCACCTGGCTTCGTACCACCAGTAGGCTAGATCCTACTACGCAAGAAAGGTTAGAGCTCGACAATTTAATGCCGGGGATTGGGTCCTGAAAGTTAGAACAAAGAATTCCTCGAAACTGGACTCCAATTAGATCGGAACCTGTTAGGTGATCAAAGTGCTCGACAATGGTGCGTATGTCCTGAAAGAGCTCAAGACCGAGAAAATTTGCCGAACACTTGGAACGCTCAGCACTTGAAAAAGTATCACATGTAAGACGCATGCATATGATGTAAGACCATGTGAATGCTTATATTATTGAAAATTTTAAATCCAAGACAGGTCAAGTTCCCTTTTTGCCGCATGGATTCATCTTTTGGTTTACTATGGAAAAGGGGTCTGCCCACAGTGGCAGACCCCACATACTATTCATGCGTGAGACCCACATGAACGCTTATATTATTAAAAAGCTTGATTCCGAAATAGGTTAGATCTACTGCCACACGGAAAAGGGTCTGCCCACAGTAGCAGACCCAACGTTTTATTTGCACAGGCAAAAGATCCTACCAGGCTGCTACGGAGAATGGTCTGCCCATAATAACAGATCCCACGCCTCAGTTGCACAGGCAAAAAATCATGCCGGGTTGCCACCGAAAGGGTCTTCCACATTTGCGGACCATAAGCACAACTCGCACAATCAATGATCATACTATGGGAGTCACGTCGCTCATCGACGACCTGAGAAAATGTACGAAGAGGAAACTGCTGTGTAACCAAAAACTTTCCAGCAGACATCAAAAACGCTCGTACTATGGGAGTCACGTCACTCGTCAATGACCCGAGAAAACGTACGAAGAGGAAACTGCTGTGCAACCAAAAACTTGCCAGCAGACCTCAAAAACGGTCGTACTATGGGAGTCACGTCGCTCGTCGACGACCCGAGAAAACGTACAAAGAGGAAATAACTATGCAATAAAATCTTACCAGCAAACCTCAAAAACGCTGGTACTATGGGAGTCACGTCGCTCGTCGACGACCCGAGAAAATGTACGAAGAGGAGATAGCTATGCAACAAAATCTTGCCAGCAGACCTCAAAAATGCTCGTACTATGGGAGTCACGTCGCTCGTCGATGACCCGAGAAAACGTACGAAGAGGAAATAGCTGTGCAAAAAAATCTTGCCAGCAGACCTCAAAAACGCTCGTACTATGGGAGTCATGTCGCTCGTCAACGACCTGAGAAAGTACGAAGAGGAAACAGCTACGCAACTAAAAATTCGCCAGTAGACCTAAAAAACGATCGTACTATGGGAATCACATCGTGCAATAAAATGCTTGCCGATGATCCGGGAAAACGTACGAGGAAGAAAGGGGTGCGCAGCCCAAAAGCTTGCCAGCATACCCCCTAAAGAACATTTTTAGCTACACGAAGAGCTAAAGGAAAGCAGGGTCGGGATCCACCGGTTGGAAGTGGACCCTCCCTCCTTAAGGAATGTTTTAACTACACGAAGAGCTAAAGGAAAGCAGGGTCGGGATCCATCCGTTGGAAGTGGACCCCCCTAAGGGACATTTTAGCTACACGAAAAGATAAAGGAAAGCAGGCTCTACCCAGGGGATGATTTATTTGCGCGTGGGAAGGATGTGAGCAGATTTGGAGTCTACCCGTTGGAAGTAGTCCAGTACCAAACCAAACGTGGAGACAGAAATTAAGATTAAAGTCTGTTTATTATGTCCTAAAAATACAAAGCGCATGGTTAATAGTGGTGCGCACTCATAAGCCCTACTTATGGGCGGTAGGTCGTAAACGGATTCGTAAGGAGACGTCGGAGTGGTAGTGCCCTGTTTGTTCCCGGTAAGAGCCGAGCCCAGGCCTTCTCCTCTGCAACGACGGGTCCAAACAATGGTCGATCAATCCCTGGAGCTGATTCCGAGCATGGTCCCATTTGGGGTCGGAAAAGTCCAGCCACACGCGCGGGTCGAAATCTACCAAAACAAGTTATAATAAGAGTTATGCCTCCGTGAAACTGGATGAGTCAAAGCTTGCACCCCTTTCTCGGGAACTAATTTTGGCAGTTATGACCCTTGGAGGACTCACTAATAGTCCGAAATCGTGTCCATTCGAGTCGTCCACAATTATTTATACAGACGGCCGGACGCGATCAACAGAGAAAAAGAAAACAGACTAAAGAGAATTGCACTATTCTTATTATTTATTCAGAGGTTTACAATGAAGGTCAGCTTTACAAATGTACAAAGTTAGAGACCCTAGTTACCTCCATCCATGGGAGTGCGGCCAATCCCGATGCTTGGACTAGCCCCGGTGGAGGGTGGTGTACCAGGGTCGGATTCGTCACTAGATACAATGACCGTGCCAGACCCCTCACCGGTTGAGACCCGAGACTAGGCTGGGCACCATGGGCTTCCGAAGTTCGATCTGGCGGACCAGAAATGGGGATAAGCTCTATGGCACCAGAAGCGGATGTAGAGGGCCTGTCCTTTTCCACGGCAAGCATCTTCAGCACGTCAACCGAATACGTGATACTGATCTTATCCCTGAGCTGCTGCATATAGTGCTTGACGGAGTAGTGGTCCCTCTCGATGCCTTTCTGATCGTCAAATTGGTCTGGCATTACCACCTCAGCGTGGCCTTCGAACTCTCTATTCTCCAAGCTAGACCTGTAACTTTCCACAGAAAGGACGTCCACCTGCCTCTGGTACCTTGTTTTTAATTTCTCCGTATCCGCTAGCCTATCCTTCAGCACCGCCAGCCTGAACTCCGCTTGCCGCTGTGATAAATCGACCAAAAAAGTGTTAATACCGGCAAGGTCCTTGCCGTGTTTGCGAGACATCTCCACATGAGCACCCATCAGATTTTTGTGATCCAGGAAGAGATATCGATTTACCTCGTTAGACCGGTCAAGCCTGCGTTACAGAGAATGGGCCTCTAGCTTGGCCTTCGCCTCGGCTTTCCTCGCTTCTTTGGCATCGTCAACAGCCCTGTCACAAGCGACGAAAGCCAGCCCCATCTCTGCCCCAACGCTCTACAATTCCTGCTCCTTGACCTTTAGCTCATTCTGAGTCAGTCTAGCGGCCTCGGATTGGGCAAGTCTGTCAGTCTCTGCCTCAGCCAGTCTCGCGGCTAGCTCCTTGCGTCTGGTCCTTTCGACGCTCAGAGCGTGAGCCACCGCGCTGCTGACTCTCGCCTCATCGAGGCTCCGATATAAGTTGAAGTCAGACCTCAATTCGGCGAAGGTGGCCTCATTGCGCTTGGCCAGTGCAGAGTAGAAACTCAGTTCCTCGGTCAAATTCCTGATGCGAGAGGAGTAGAAAGACTGGATGGCGGCCAGCTACAAGTTAAACAAAAAAAAAGGGGGGTCAGCATTTAGCAAGGATGCTAAAAAGTATAGAAGCAACCGAATGGACCAAACCTACAAGAAGGTACATTTGGTGACCAACTTGACGTTCTCCAAAGAGAGCGCCTCCAGCTCCGGCTTTACGGCTGGACCCTCTCTTTGGGTGTTGCTCGCGCCAGGGGAACACGGCCCCACCCAGCTAGCCATGAGGGCACCCTCTCCGCCAGTCGGGCATGCCGCCGAGGCAATGGCAGTAGGGACGGAGGGAAGTCCGGCACCACCAGGAGTGCCATCAGCCACGGAGGGAGGTGGTACATCTCCTCTGGGTAGGCCACTGCGTACCGATCTTTTTCTCCTTAGAAGGGTCAGTGTGGCCCCATCATCGTCACTGTCAGACGAGGGGGGCAACCTTGCCCCTCTTCTCCGCCTGGCCCTCTTCTTCGTTAGACGAGCCGACCTTATGTCGCCGCTTTATTGGGACTGGGGGAGAGGAAGATAATCGAGACGTCAATCTCGGAGCCCCCCCACTGAGCTCAGAGATCTCCCCACCGAGGCTAATAGCGCTCGATTTCGAACCAGAGTCAGGGGTGGATGAGATTGCTACAGCAGACCCCCCAGCCAAACTCAGCGGCGTCTCCTCCCTTTGTACGATTTGTGTGGCAGACGTTCTCCCGGATGGAGGTCCGCCTGTATCGGATAGGGCCGCAGGCACTTCATCTCCTAAGAGTACCATGAGATGTTGGCCAGCGGGTGACTTGGGGCGAGCCTTATGTCCCGCGGCTCCCCCCTTGACAGGTGAGAGTTCAGTCGATGGGCCTATCTCAGAACCTGCAAAGAACAAATAACAAAAATGAACTCACCCCCTAGCCCTCTTGGGGGCGGCGGCTTCCTTCCTGCGGAGCCTGATGCACTCCTCGGCCACAAGCCTCACTGCCTCCTCGAGTTTGTGGCTAGATGGCACCACCAGGTCATTGGTGCCCACCAATTGGCTTGAAGCCGTAACTTGCCGACCCACTATGGCGATTCGGTCATGTTCGTCCCGGCAGAATCGGTTCAGGGCAGAGGTGTCAAGTCAGCTCCGCATGTGCTTTATGATTACCCAGGTATCTAGAGGGAAAGGAAGGTATGAAACCATCCTGGGCATCATGTTCATCGTCAGGGGGTTGAGGACGGCCTGGATGTGCCTGCAGTCCTCGGGAGATTCGAAGATAATGATCCCCTCCAGGCCTTTAAGCTGCCCCGCCGGTAAATGTGGCTCGAACCTGTTCTCTTCTGCCGAGGCTGCACTAGACAAAATAACATGAGCAATAACATACGGGGAGGGCACAGACTCAAAAATCACGACCTAGCACTTACTCTGCAGGAAAGCTGAGGGAACTTAGAAGTGTTCGCCATTCACCCAAAGGGAGCACCACGCCCCTCCAACGGCGTATAGCTTGGCATGGGAGTCCCATTGGTAATCAGACCTCGGCGAGCCCCAGAAGATATGACGCCCCGGCAGCGGTTGGAGGTAAAAGGTGGGGTAGGAACTCTTCTTGGGGATGAGGATGAGCTTGTAAGCATAAAAGACCACCTCCAGGTCAATATGCAAATTGTAGAGTACTGACAGGGCGGAAAGCCCCATCAGAATCATGACCCCGTTTGCATTCAATTGTATCAGGTGGATCCCCGTTAAAGCGAAAAATTGGTGGACCAGAGGAGGAAGGGAGAACCACAGCCAGTCCAGATGTTTTCTGCCCAAGATGATAGAGCCTTCGGGAGCATAAGGACGAAGGTACCAATCCACAGGGCCCTCGACCCTTTGCAACGTCACTCCACCAGGGAGGCAGAGTTGTCTCCTTAATGAATCCACGACGGGGCGCAATTCCTGATTTTGACTTGAAGCCATTGTTCTGAATACGAGTGAAAGAGCAAAAGTCTCTAGAAGGGAGGAAATCGGAAACCCTAGGATTTTATGAGGATAGAATGATTGAAGATTTTAGTAAAGTGGCAAATGAACGTAATTGCGGCTTTTATAGAGGCAGAGCCGAAGAGTTTTTCTGGAAAATGGGAGAGCAAAGGAGACCAAACAGTCGGAACTTCAAAATTCAAACAGATTTCGTGACATGGGATGGCGTGCCTCCGCATCGGCAGGGAGGCAGCCACGTGCACCCCCCAGATTGGAGGAACGGATAAACGATTTCCCCACTCGACGGATGTGAATCCATCAAGTAGAGAAATGGGGGCAGTTGTGGGACCTGTTCCCAAATCATACGTCACGTGGACGATTAAGTGGCAGAACAGGTCACAAACGGGATCCACCGTCCAACGGGTGTCGAGAGTGATTAGCTAAAAGCCACGCGGGTCACACATGATTTCGCAATCGGCCTTTGGGCCGTCCGAGGTTAGAGCTGAGCCCATCACAGACCCTGGACAGATTTGGCCCAGTCAGACCCTTACCTCGACAGCTCGGGGGTCGGAAGCCCCAAGGGTCTTCCACCAAAATATGATGAAAAGCAACTCACAACTCCAGACCCAGACAGAACATTTAATGCGATCTTGGGTAGGCGTGCGCAGGGGGCAAGCCGTCCTGACAGATCGGTGATTTGACCAAATCTCACCCCTAACAGATTCAAACCATAGGAGGCAGTGGACACCAGGCTACATAGAGATAGAGGTGATCACAGTAATCTTGGCCCGTGACCTCTGGGAAACATTTTGAGGAAAAAGGTACTCAGTCTTGAGATTGAGACCCGAGTGGTTCACAATCTCAGGACTACATATATATGGGCCATATGCTCCCGAATGGGGTATATACCTTTACAAGAAAGAAGTGTATGAAAAAAGCTTATGAGCAAGAAACAAACATATACTCATATAGAACTAATTCTTTGCTACCCTGAATCAAAGATAGACCACTGACTTAAGCATCGGAGCGTCTTTGCAGGTGGCCACCCCTGCCTTTCTGACCCTACTTAGAGTTCAGGACATTTTTAGGATAGTAAGGACACGTGGACAATTGGAGAATACAATATCAACGGTTCAAAGACACGTGGACCAGAGTGAGAAACTGCTCCAACAATATGTATATATATATATATGTACAACTGTATTTGGACTTTCATGTTTATATTTGTGTGTGCATGTGCATATGTTTGCATTTAGAGCTAAATGAGTATTGATAATAATAATTTGGTGGGGTTTAGAAGCCTCCTTAAACATGAGTTTTGAGTTCAATACGATGGTTATGGTACCATATCTCCTCGTCTTTTCCTTTCTTTTTATTATTAATTCCCAAATGCATTCACTTATTGTCAGTTGGTGTTGCTTTTTTGGAATATATATCTTTTGACAGATTCCAACAAACCTTGCTGGTCTTATTGAATATAGGGCACATCGATTTTGGATTCAGAAATACTGCCCCTCTCACAAACATGATGGTAGTCCTCGGTGCTGCAGCTGTGAGAGAATGGAGGTTAGTTATTTGTATGCTCTCTAGGAAAGTTAACCATGCTTTTGCAAATATTTCATATCATGGTGCATGTTTTATTTTGCACAGCCACAGGACACACGATATGTCACACTTAATGATGGTCTCAAGCTTTGCCTAAAGTG
Source organism: Parasponia andersonii (assembly GCA_002914805.1). Taxonomy (NCBI): domain Eukaryota; kingdom Viridiplantae; phylum Streptophyta; class Magnoliopsida; order Rosales; family Cannabaceae; genus Trema; species Trema andersonii. The sequence goes on from JXTB01000138.1 coordinate 123,406, forward strand.
CCTTGACTCTGCAATCATGGGGACCGGTGGATGCCAACCCCTTTATCCAGATATACAAGAATTTTATGAAGGTTTAAATATGAAACTGGAGCAGCAAGTTCCATTACTCTTGGTTGAAAGACAAGCACTAAATGAAGCCAGAGAGGGAGAAAGAAATGTAATGGCACATGGTCAAAAAGTCTTATATCAATAATTTGGCATGTCTGACAGACCATAAGTTTTTCTAGTTTATCTTTGCCTATGTTTATGTTATATGCCTTTAGACTATCAAATGAGGTATAAATAGGTTTTCTAGCATCGAAAATTGATAAAAACACGTTTGCATTTGTTCCTATGCTAAGGTTACAATTTCTAGCTAATAGTTTTCTATGCTCCGGTTGTGTGGGATTGCAACTCTATCCATAAAAAGTCCTAGCATTAGTCTATTTGTTAAGCATTTTGTTTTCTTTTGCTATGGTATGCTCCAATCTTACTGAATTTTTGTCATGGTCAGGGCCATTATCACATGCCTGAGACTAGAGGCCTCTGCCTTTCTGATGAACAAACTATCAGCACTGTAAGAGTTTTCTGGAAACTTTTTTTTTTCGTATTTCGTTATATTTTAAGAAACTTATCTATACTGACCTGAAAAACATTAGATTTCAAGGTGACCAAAGTTTGGAGCAGGAAACCGAGCCATGGATATGATAACGGAGCCCTACAAACTAACACGTCTCTATGAGGTGACTGCAATTCTAATCCTGTATGGATTCCCAAGGTACTCTTCTTTTCTGGGCCCTTTGAACTAACTCAATACATAAAATACCATAAAATAAGTTTCACGGAAGCCAAGTACATATTAAAACTTGGTAAATATATGCCTTTGGAAACTAAGGAATATTGATTTCCCAACTGGGGTTTGATGGAACTCGTCAATCCCTTTTCGTTTAAGAAAAAACCTTTTTTAAAATTCTACTATTTTCTCAATATTTGACTTTGAAATGGCGTACAATTAGAAAACTCTTCTCCCATTATTATTATTATTCTTATTTTTTCGCTTTTTTTTTTGTGTGTTACTATTATTTTTTTTTTGGGTTTCTCTTTTCCTCTATTTGGATTTATTCTTCTATGCATGTGAGTGATCTTAAATTTTCAGTTTTGGGGTTTTCTCTGTTCTGCAATAGTTCTTTTTTGTTTGGCAGATTATGCTCTCTGAATCGAAAGAAATAAAGGGTGTCTTTGTTTTTCTTTCTATATTGCGTCTTTCAATAGATTACTTATTTATTTTTACCCCGAATAAAGAAATAGGGGAAGAAAGAAAGGCCAGGAACACGAATATTTTTTGTAATGACACTGTAAAATAGAATTTAAAAAATAATAATGTTACTTTTTGAGCGAGTTGGGATCATATCTGATCTGTGTATTCTCTACTTCCACCGTTCCTGCAGTTTGTTGATTTGTTAGAGGTGAGTCATTTTTCCACTATTTGATTCTCTACCTTTTTTTTTTTCCTCGGTTAAACCCAGATTAAAGCATTTACTTGTCATGTTGAGGTGGACCAAAGAATCTTTCTCTACATAGATATGTATATGTATGTGTATGTATGTATTTATATAATAGCATTGTAATGGTGAGAAGCTTTTGATGTTCAATTTCCATCTTCTAGCTGGGACACTCTTGTGTAGCAAAAACACCCGGTGCGTGTTTTGGCGTTTTCTGTTATCTTATTTCTTGATAATTGACATGGGTTTTGAGACCAAATCATTGGGAATAGGGTCGTGCTGCGTGTACTTTTTCCTATCAAGTTAGTGGTGCTTTTGGTGATTCTACACGAAACCTTCTCCTTTGAACAATAATTGATGAAATGCTTTAGCATCTTTACCAAAATCATGTTGTTTAATTCTATAGGTTGATCATCTAGTAAACCAGACCATTTATTCAAGCAGAGCATTATACTATACTGATACTATACTGATAAAGGCCCGGTGTTATTATGAGAGCCGTATACTGGGTGCTCATCATGGACTTATTTCAACTTATGCCTTGGAAACCTTGGTTCTTTACATATTTCGTGTCTTCAAAAATTCATTTTCTGGACCACTTGAGGTAACTCTCTCTGTCTTTCTTCTTTTTATTTAAAAAAGAAAATGACAATTTTGTTTTTCTCTCCGTAAATTCTTTTTCTTTTTTATGTTCAGGTTCTTTATCATTTCCTTGAGTTTTTTAGCAAGTTCGACTAGGATAATTTTTGTGTTAGTCTTTTGGGTCCTGTGCCCATTAGTTTTCTCCTAGACGTAACAGGTACATACAACTTATGTGAAGATTCTCGTTGCAATATGTCAAAATCCTCAGAATGAGGATAAGAATGTCTTCACCTAGAGCGTGTTTAGATTTTAAAGCACGTATATAGCCAGTGAACTCTATGTCCACATGCATTTTTACAAGAATGCTCTCTCACGCCACTCAATGCTCTCTTTCATGCCGCTTCTGTCTTGGATCCTCGATGACCAATTGTTGGGACTCTGTTAGTTTACCTCTCTCTCTCTTTTTCTCTATATATATATATATATATATATATATATATATATATCTAAGTGTAATTCTTTTTGTTATTTGGATGTTTAGTTATCATGAATTTTGATTGTATTTAAAAATTGAATGAGTTTCACTGTTTTTTCAACCTTAACATTTCTATCTTGTTCTAGTATTTTATTTATTTATTTATTTTTATTTTATTTTAATTTATTTTTCAATTGATCCTTGTTGTGTCTGTTCTTGATCATTAGTCTTCTTGTCATATTGAGTCTTATACTATACATGAGCTAGAATATATCTCCATTAATATTGAGACTTATCATATTATTTTTCAACCCATAACCATTTGTTTACTCTTGTCTTCTTATCCTAGCATTTGTTTAATGGTTGTAGCATATTGAAAATTTGTAAACTTTCTGATGATCACAAGTTAATTTTATGTCTCAATTATGATTTCTAGGTTTGCAAAGTATTGGGCACCATGGGCAGAGAGGGCTACCTGATATAGTGTGTGAAAGCTAACCTTGAGTAATTTGTTGGGATATAGCTATCACTATGTTTTGAAAAATCTACCGGGGAAGAGGGTACCACTATATCTATGTGAAAGCTATTGTCTTTGGTTACTGTTGAGTGCGAGGTTATTTTAAAGAAAAAAAGTGTGAAGTAGCCAATTTAGAAAAAAAAAAATAGAGGGAAAGAAAGAAAAGAGAAGAAATGTATTGGGTATCATGGGCAAAGAAGGCTACCAGATATCGTGTGAAAGCTAGTCTTGAGTAATTTGCTGGGATGTAGCTATCACTATGTCTTGGAAAATCTACCGAGGAAGAGGGGTACCACTTTGTTTGAGTGAAAGTTATTGCCTTTGGTTACCGCTGAGTGCAAGGTTATTTTCGAGAAAAAGGTGTGAAGTACCCAATTTAGGAAAAAAAAAAAAAAAAAAGAGGAAAAGAAAGAAAAAAAAAAAAGAAATGTATTGGGTATTGTGGGCAAAAATGGCTACCAGATATCGTATGTGAAAGCTAGCCTTAGGTAATTTGCTGGGATGTAGCTATCACTATGTCTTGGAAAATCTACTAGGGAAGAGCGCTATCACTTTGTCTGAGTGAAAGCTATTGCCTTTGGCTACTTCTGAGTGAGAATTTTTGAAAAAAAAAAAGAATTTGAACAGTAGCAAGGAAAAGAATGAAAAGAAACGAATGAAAAGAAAAAGAAAAGAAACGAAAGAAAAGAAAAGAAAAGAAAGAAAAGAGTTAACTGAATTCAGCATCATATAAAGGTTCTATTGCAAGAAACTGGATAACTGTTTTGCACTACTGGATAACTATTTTGCACTTACACATACAATGCCTGAGAAAATTGTCCTGGACCACTTCATTGAGACTATAATTCTCTGACAGGTTTAAATTTGAGATAACTTCAAATTGGATCATGTGCTTATACCATTACTCAAATTCTCTGATAATTTGCATAAAGGTTTAGTGGTCACACATGCACTTATTAGTTTTATCTCAATTTTTTACAAAATGGTTCTTGCTCACTATCAACTATTTGTTTCTGTGCTTCAATTGTTTAATGATCATTAACATTCATAAATGGGTCTCTGAAAATTGATTTGATTATCTATTTGCTTTTTATCTCTTTAGTCATTTTACCTTGTTAGGTCTTGTGTTTGTCTATTTTTTGTTATATTTTTTAGTAATACTTTCTTCCCATCGTATGCTTTGTTTAGTCTCATTGTTTTCTATTCTCTCTTATTATCATACCTTTTATTTTTATCTTTATTTTTATTTGTCTCTATATGTTCAAATTTGCTATATTTGAGGGCAGTAAACCTGCAAATTCATTGATCTCATCTTTCTTTATTTCCCAAATCGATTTGAGTTTTAAGTCAGTAAATCTCGATTGAGTTCTATTTTTTACTTTTACATGAAATTTGTTACGGAAAAAGGGTTTGATCATTTTTTGCAATTCCTCCTTTTGTTCACTTATGGTAACTAAGATGAAAATAGGTTGCACTTTAAACTATGATTGTAATATATAAGATTCTATTTTCAATGATGTGATATCAATATTGGTTATCATATAGTTCATATATGCAGGTGCTGTCATGAACCAAAACCTGGGCCAGTGGCAGAAGGAGAATTTCACAAAGGTGAGAAATTCCTTGATTTATTTGAAAAGTGTCAAAAGTTCTAGTTTTTATAAAAATAGTCTATTTAAACAACATAATCAGAATTCCATCATGTAAACTACTCCCACAGTTCGTATACACTATTAAACATAAATCGAATAATTATTAAAAATCACGAAGTTACATAAAAGCCCAAGCATCACCATCATCCACAACAAAAGTCAAATACCAGAATGGCATATATAAGTTCGCAGACAAAATAGAAAGCAGTAATCTTGGTTCAATGCTAATACAAAACCTAAATAGTCCAAGGACTACGAAAAAAACTCCTAGCATTACCAAGAGACGAACTGCAATCCAGATGACCTCTTACTCCTCTTAATCATCAAGATTGCACTGGACACCACCTGAGGAAGAAGGTAGAAGGGGTGAGCATAAAATGCCCAGTAAGAAAAACAATTACCTCGATCGAAAATATTTTAGTGATGAGGAATTCCTGTATGGCTAGTTTAGTCCAAAACATACATATATATATATATATAATCTAAATCTGAAATCCATATATATATAAAAGCAGTGTAATCAAAACCATTCAATCCATATGCACATGACACAAATCAACCCATACCCATGAGCTCTCATCCTTTCATCTGTGGAAACCCAGGATGATGGCACTAAGTATGCCTAACAGTCTGCTTGATACCTAAGCCCATACCTAGAGGGGACACTGTTGCGGATTTTATAATAGCTACGCAAGTGCACGTGCCGAAACAAGTAATATAGTAGTGAGTGAGTATCGTCTCCACAGGGATTGATTACTAAAATTATTTGTAAAATCTAAATGTCAAACAAGCTAGTCTAACGAATGAGAAATAAATATTTGTAATAAAATAGCAACAATTTAAAGATGCAAGCGGAAAAGTAAATATTAAGCAGAAAATAATGAGATCTAATCAAGTGATTATGAATCAGTGGTGTGGATAAGCTGGGATTATTGAATCCTCCTTGGTTGCAAATCTGGGTTTAATTGCTGCAGCAACGCCTATAGCAAAATCACTCCAGTAACTGAAAATTCAATCTATACATATTAATCTTCCAAATTCAATATGTTTAAGGTTCTTTTAAACCAGATTTGACATATTCCTATGCTAACCCAGTTCTCAAAACATCATTTATAGTATCAATTCTCAATGAGTTTGCATGGTAACAATATATTCCTATACCATTACTAATTCAAAGATCTACTAAAGAGATGATTGAATCATGCATCATTCATGCTAAGTCCAGCTAAGATTAACCTTTCCAGAATTAATCCTAATTTATTTATCCTAAATATTGATGGTTAAGCAAGAAAAGGAAATAATAGTGAGGCACACTTGAACGAACTAGAGGAAAAATACCATAAGCATTTAAAACAACTTTAATCCATCATTACAACCTCAGATTCATCATAATCCCAGCTAAGAGAACTTAGCTCATGGTCTAAAATGTAAAAATCAGCAACCTAAAATGCTCAATAGATTACAAAGTTCAAGAAAAGAAAAAAAATATTAAATACAAAGAAGATTAAAAGAGATGAAGAAAGTGCTAGCTGGATGATGGTGGCTTAGCTCTTTGCTGCTGCCAGTACGATTCCCCTTCTTCTTCCTTTCTTCTCTGTACTATTTCCTCTCTCTACTTTCTTTCCTTTTCCGTATATCTCTTAGTTCAGCTACTGCCCACCACCCTCTTCTTACAGTACTTTTTTTTTCCTTTTATATTAGGGTACATGAGGTACCCTAGCACACATGTCAGCCAAATAGAGAGGTAAGGACCACTTTTCTTCATTTCTCTTTAGTTGGTATTTTATGTTAGCTGTCAGCACCAGCTGTAAGAAATATATGCCAGCTGGACATTGACTCTGCTGTTCAGTGTTGCTCTAGCGTGCTGCTGCAGCAAAGTTGCTTCCAGCTTTGACTTAAATTCAGCTTTCCTTCTAGGATGCTGCCATTTAATCTCTGCAGGGCTTAAGACCAGATTTCAGTAATTCTAATAAAAATCAAGGGAAATAAAATAGATATGAACTAGATTAGATCTTAAACATTAGCAACGCCAAAAACTAAAATAAAGTAAAGAAAGGCACCTAACTATAAAATTTATTATTCTAAAGCAACTAACCTAAGACTAAAAACACACAAGATAACTCTATTTTCATAGAGTTATCACACACCCATGTGTCGCCTACCAAACCTGATGGGGCAACCGAATTACCTATGCCTGCCAAATGGAGAGGTAATCAGAAGTAACAAAACCTCGCGTAAGTTTACGGACTTTCACTGACAGTGGGTGATAACTCTATGAAAATAGAGTTATCTTGTGTGTTTTTAGTCTTAGGTTAGTTGCTTTAGAAGAATAAATTTTATACTTTAGGTGTCTTTCTTTACTTTATTTTAGTTTTTGGCGTTGCTGATGTTTAAGATCTAATCTAGTTAATATCTATCTTATTTCCCTTGATTTTTATTAGAATTGCTGAAATCTGGTCTTAAGCCCTGCAGAG
>JXTB01000138.1:142467-163298 GCA_002914805.1 Parasponia andersonii
GCAATATATATATATATATATATATATATATATATATATATATATCAAACTTATCCATTTTCTGAGTACAATCCAAAAATGACAACAAAAGCACAATCCAACGGCTGAATCAAAAAGTCAAACTTAAACTCGAAATACCGAAAAATGACAACTTTCAATCTGGGAAAAATGGGGTTGAGATATATATATCTTGATGATCCTTGAGACGAGATGAATCCAACACCAGTTGGAGGTCGAATGGTGGCTGGAATCTTCGCCGGTGGCCAAAAATCTGAAACGGCAACTTTCTCTTCTCTGGCGACGGCGAGCTCCCAGGCGGCTCTTGGCGGTCGACTTCGACTCGGGTGTTGTGCCGGCGAGCTCCGCCGATGGTTTCCACGGCTGGGCGATGGAGAGAGGCGGCGACAACGGCTGAGGGGGGCGTCGGGCTGAGAGGATCCGAGAGTGAGAGAGATTGGGGGAGAAGAGAGAGAAAAGAAAAGGACAGGGCACGTGGCCCTATCTTATAGGGCTGTGCAATTTTTTTTAAATTGCACATAAGTCCCCAAATTTCAAATCTCTATCAATTTAGTCTCCCAAAAATTACAATTTAGTCCTTCTGCACAAAACTTTTGCGATTTAATCTCCTAATATTATATCCAAAAAATTGATAAATTGTCCAAATTACCCTCCCAAAATTCGGGTTTTTACAGGTGTTATCCCTATTCTATCAGTTTATTCATTCGGTAATTGATTACTACAGTATCTACTATCAAGACTTTCTAATATATATTAGTTTTTTTCTCTATATTGTAGTATTTTAATTATCAATATTACATCATTTGAACATTATCAAGTTCATTTATGATATCGATTCTGATTTTCTCTCTGCATTTAAGGAGGTAACGTAATTCATGCATTCTCTATCTTTGGTTTGTTTTTCATTTTGTCTATGTTGAGGAGCCCGGTTATAGTGAATCATGATTCAATTCTGTTTTACTATTACAAGAATTCTGATGAAGAATAAGAGTTTGATCATTTTTGTATTTCTCTTTGTTTTTGGTTTATCTACTATTATGATAATACTACGGAATATAAATGCTAGGAAAGAGTAACAATTTTTGTTTATTTGTCAAAAATATTTTATTATATTTGTCCTTCAATATTTTCTTTAGATTTCTATATATTTCTTTAATATTTGTTCATTCCTAAATTTTAAGGTTAAATTTTGTGAGTTTGGAATGTATATTGGAAGGCTACTAGGTAGATTACGTCTTCATTTGGAGTGACAGCTAACCTTCACTTGCAAGAATATCTCTTTTTCACTTCAGGCTGTCTTGGATCGACTAAATTTTGGAACTCAGTTTTTTCCTCCTCCTCTCTCTCTCTCTGAGATAAAATCTCGAAGAGATTAAGTTGCATGATTCCAACGTTGTCATTTATGGTAACTAAGATGAAAATAGGTTGCACTTTAAAGTTTTGAGTATAACCTATAAGATTCTACTTTTGTAACAACAATATCAATCTTGGTTATCGTGTTGTTTATATATGCATGTGCTATCTCTGCTCTATTAGTTTATTCTTTCAATTATTGATTGTTACAGTATAAGATGTCATGACTTTCTATTCTATATTAGTTCTTTATGTAATGTAGTACTTTAAATATCTATAGTATATGATTTGATCTTTGTCAAGATCATTTATGTATCGATTCTCAATTTCCCTTTGTATTTGAAGAGTAATGTAATTCCTGCGTTCTCTATCTCTGGTTTATTTTTCATCTTTTTTGTGTAAAGAAAGTCTGAAACCAATGAATCCTAATTCAATTTTTTTTTACTGTTACTGGAATTCAAGTGTAGAATAAGAGGTTGATCCTTTTTGTATTCCTCTGTGTTGTTTTTAGTTTATCCACTACTATGGTAGTACTACTAAACATACATGGTAGAAAAAAGTAACAATTATTGTTTATTTGTCCACAATATTTTATTTTGTTTGTCCTTAAATATTTTCTTTAGATTTCTTTCTGTTTCTGTAATATTTGTTCATCTTTAATTTTAAGAGTTAATTGTGATTTGGGAATGTGTATTGGAAGGCTACTATGTGGATTATGTCTTTATTTGGAGCGACAACCAATCTGCATGTGCGAGGACATCTCTCTTTCACCTCACTTGGTCTTGGATTGACCCAATTTTGGGTCTTAGTTTGTTCCTCCTCTCTTTCTCTCTCTAATACAATCTTGAGGATATTAAATTGCTTGATTCCAATGTCATCACTTATGATAACTAAGATGAAAATAGGTTACATTTTAAATTATGATTATAACCTCTAAGATTCTACTTTCAAAACTGTGATATCAATATTGGTTATAGTGTGGTTCATATTTGCATGTGCTATCCTTGTTCTATCGGTTATGTATCACTGCAGTATCTCTTGTCATAACTTTCGAATATATATTAGTTTTTTCTATACTGTAGTACTTTAAATATCAATATTACGTCATTTGATTGATATCAAGATCGTTTATGATATCGATTGTCATTTTGCCTTTGTATTTGAAGAGGTAATGTAATCCCTGCGTTCTTTGTCTCTAGTTTATTTTTCATCTCTTCTGTGTAAAGAAGTCAGAAAACAATGAATCCTGATTTAGTTCTTTTTTTACTGTTACTAGAATTCTGGTCTAGAACAAGATTTTGTTCCTTTTTGTTTTCCTCTTTGTTGTTTTTAGTTTATCCACTATTGTGGTAGTACTATTGAATATACGTGCTAGGAAAGAGTAACAATTGTTGTTTGTTTGTCCAAAGTATTTTATTTTATTTGTCCTTAAATATTTTCTTTAGATTTCTTTATATTTCTTTAATATTTGTTCATTATTAAATATTAGGGCTAAATTGTGACTTGGGAATTTGTATTGGAAGGTTACTAGATAGATTATGTCTTTATTTTGGAGCGATAGCCAACCTATACTAGAGAGGACCTCTCACTTTCATTTCAAGCTGTCTTGGATAGACCCAATTTTTGAACCCGGTTTGTTCCTCCTCCTCCTCCTCCTCTCTCTCTCTCTCTCTCTCTCTCTCTCTCTCTCTCTCTCTATATATCTAATACAATCTCGAGGAGATTAAATTGCATGATTCCAATGTCTTCACTTATGGTAACTAAGATGAAAATAGGTTGCACTTTAAATTATGAGTATAACCTATAAGATTCTATTTTCGAAATTGCAATATCAATCTTGGTTATCTTGTAGTTCGTATATATATATATAGGTTGCCAATCCAATAGGTATTTTTTTTCTTTACCTATGGGTAGGTATTTTTTTTTTAGCCGTTAGATGGTGATCCAATGGCTATAATGAAGTGCATGAAAAGACGTGCATCATTAATGCTCTTTCTCTCTCTTACTTTTTACAATAAAAAAATGTGCATGCTAAATTTTTATTGGCCAAATTGATACCTATACATAGGTAAAAAAAAAATATACCTACTGGATTGATTGATTGTTAACCCTGTTCTTTTAGTTTATTCTTTTAGTTATTGATTGTTACAGTATAAACTGTCATAGATTTCTATTATAGATTAGCTTTTCATGTACTGTAATATATTAAATATTGAATACTTATATTATATCATTTGATCATTATCTGGATCATTTATGATATTGATTCTGAATTTGCCTCTATATTTGAAGAGGTAATGTAATACCTGTGTTCTATATCTGTTTTATTTTTTATATTTTTTGTGTAAAGAAATTTGAAAACAGTGAATTCTGATTCAATTCTTTTTTTTTTATTGTTATTGGAATTCTAGTGTAAAGCAAGATTTTGATCCTTTTTGTATTCTTTTTTTGTTGTTTTTAGTTTATCCATTACTGTGGTAGTACTACTAAATATACATACCGGGAAAGAGTAACAATTATTGTTTATTTGTCCAAAATATTTTATTTTATTTGTCCTTAAATATTTTCTTTAGATTTATTTTATGCTTCTTTAATATTTGTTTATTGTTAAATTTTGGGGGTAAGTTATGACTAGGAAATGTGTATTGGAAGGCTACTAGGTGAGTTATGGCTTTATTTGGAGCGACATCCACCCTACACTTGCGAGGACCTTTCTCTTTCATTTCAGGCTGTCTTGGATCGACTGAATTTTGGGACCCGGTTTGCACCTCCTCTTTCTCGCTCTCTCTCTCTCTGTGTCCAATACAATATCGAGGAGATTAAATTGCATGATTCTAATGTCTTCACTTATGATAACTAAAATAAAAATGGGTTGCACCTTAAAGTATGAGTATAACCTATAATATTCTACTTTCAAAACTGTGATATCAATATTGGTTATCATGTGGCTCTTGTTTGCATGTGCCTTCCCTGTTCTATCGTATTATTCTTTCAGTTAATGATTACTACAATATCACCTGTCATGACTTTCTAATATATATTAATTTTTTATGTATTGTAGTATTTTAAATATCAATATTACGTCATTTGTTCCTTATTAGGGATCATTTATGATATCGATTCGCATTTTGCCTCTATATTTGAAGAGCTAATATAGTCTATGTGTTTATGTCTTAGGTTTATTTTTCATCTTTTATGTGTAAGGAATTCTGAAAACAGTGAACCCTGATTCAATTCTTTTTTTACTGTTACTAGAATTCTGGGGTAGAACAGGAGTTTGATCCTTTTTGTATTTTTCTTTATTATTTTTAATTTATCTACTATTGGTAATATTACTAAATATACATGCTAGGAAAGACTAACAATTGGTGTTTATTTGTCTAAAATATTTTATTTTGTTTGTCCTCAAATATTTTTGTACAATTTCTTTATGTTTCCTTAATATTTGTTCATTCTTAAATTTTTGGAATAAGTTGTGACTTGAGAATGTGTATTAGAAGACTACTAGGTGGATTATGTTTTTATTTGGAGCGACAGCCAACCTGCACTTGCGAGGATCTCTCGCTATCACTTCAGGTTGCCTTGGATCGACCCAATTTTTGAACCCGGCTTGTTCCTCCTCTCTCTCTCTCTAATAAAATCTTGAGGAGATTAAATTACATGATTCCAATATCTTCACTTATGGTAACTAAGAGAAAATAGGTGGTACTTTAAACTATGAGTATATCCTATAAGATTCTGCTTTCGAAACTGCAATATTAGTCTTAGTTGTCGTGTAGTTCATATATGCATGCACTATCACTGTTCGATTAGTTTATTCTTTCAGTTATTGATTGCTACCATATAAGCTATCATGATTTTCTATAATATACTACTTTTTGAATACTTTAGTATTTTAAATATTTATATTTTATTATTTAATCCTTATCAGAATCATTTATGATAATGATTCTCAATTTTCCTCTGTATTTGAATAGGTAATGTAATTACTGCGTTCTCTATCTTTTGTTGTACTTTTCATCTTTTTTTTTTTGTGTAAAGAAGCTGAAAATAGTGAATCCTGATTCAATTCTTTTTTTTTATTATTTCTGGAATTCTGGTGTAGAACAAGATTTTGATCCTTTTTGTATTCCTCTTTTTTGTTTTTAGTTTATCCACTATTGTGGTAATACTACTAAATATACATGTTGGGAAAAAGTAACAATTGTTGTTTATTTTTCTGAAATATATTATTTTATTTTGACTTAAATATGATTTCTTTATGTTTTTTTTAATATTTGTTCTTTCTTAAATTTTAGGGTTAAATTGTGACTTGGAAATGTGTATTGGAAGGTTATTAGGTGGATTATATCTTTATTTTGAGCGACAACCAACCTGCACTTGTGAGGACTTCTCTTTCACTTTAGGCTATCTTGGATCGACCCAATTTTGGGACCCAGTTTGTTCCTCCTCTTTCTCTCTCTCTAATACAATCTTGAAGAGATTAAATTGCGTGATTCGAATATCTTCACTTATGGTAACTAAGATGAAAATAGTTTGCACTTTGAACTATGATTATAACCTGTAAGATTCTACTTTCGAAACCACAATATCAATATTGGTTATCATGTAGTTCATACATGTATGCGCTATCCTTGCTCTATTAGTTTATTCTTTTTGTTATTGATTGCTATAATATAAGCTGTCATGACTTTCTATTATACATTAATTCTTTATATACGGTAGTATTTTAAATATCTATATTATATTATCTGATTCTTATCATGATCATTTATGATATCAATTCTCAATTTTCCTCTATATTTGAAGAGGTAATGTAATTCCCGCATTCTTTATCTCTGGTTTATTTTTCTTCTTTTCTGTGTAAGGAAGTCTAAAAATAGTGAATCATGATTCAATTCTTTTTTTTACTATTATTGGAATTCTGGTGTAGAACAAAAGTTTATTCCTTTTTGTATTTCTCTTTGTTATTTTTAGTTTATCCACTATTATAGTAATACTACTAAACTTACATGCTAGGAAAGAGTAACAATTGTTGTTTATTTGTCCAAAAGTATTTTATTTTTTCTTGTCCTTAAATTTTTTCTTTAGCTTTCTTTATGTTCATTCTTGAATTTTAGAGTTAAATTTTTACTTTTGAATGTGTATTGGAAGGCTACTAGAGTATGTCTTTATTTGGAGCGATAGCCAACCTACAGTTACGGGTATATCTTTCTTTTACCTTACTCTGTCTTGGATCGACCCAATATTTGGGACTCAGTTTGTTCTTCCTCTCTCTCTCTCTCTCTCTCTCTCTCTCTCTAATACAATCTCGAGGAGATTAATTTGCAGGATACCAATGTCATCACTTATGATAACTAAGATGAAAATAGATTGTACTTTAAACTATGATTATATCCTCTAAGATTCTACTTTCAAAACCATAATATCAATATTGGTTATCATGTGATTCATATTTGGATGTACTATCCCTATTCTATCGGAGTATTCTTTCAGTTATTAATCATTGCAGTATCTCCTGTCATGACTTTTTAATATATATTAGTCTTTTCTATTCTATAGTACTTTAAATATCAATATTACGTAATTTGATTCTTATCTGGATCATTTATGATATCGATTACTATTTTGCCTCTATTTAAAGAGAGAATGTAATCGATGTGTTCTCTATCTTTGATTTATTTTTCATCTTTTCTCTGTAAAGATGTCTGAAAAAAGAAAATACTAATTCAATTATTTTTTTACTGTTACTGGAATTCTTGTGTAGAACAAGATTTTGATCCTTTTTGTATTCCTCTTTGTTGTTTTTAGTATATCTATTATTGTGGTAGTACTACTAAATATACATGTTGGGGAATAGTAACAATTGTTGTTTATTTGTCTAAAAGATTTTATTTTATTTGTCTTTAAATATTTTCTTTAGATTTCTTTATATTTCTTTAATATTTTATTATTCTTAAATTTTAGGTTTAAATTGTGACTTGGGAATGTGTAATGGAAGGCTACTAGATGGATTATGTCTTTATTTGGAGTGACAACCAATCTGTACTTGAGAGGACCTACCTTTTTCATTTCAAGCTGTCTTGAATCGACCCAATTTTGTGACTCGGTTAGTTCCTCCTCTCTCTCTCTCTCTCTGTCTAATACAATCTCGAGGAGATTAAATTACATAATTCCAATGTCTTCAATTATGGTAACTAAGTTGGCAATAGGTTGCACTGTAAACTGTGATTATAACCTATAAGATTCTACTTTCAAAACTGCAATATCAACCTCGGTTGTTGTGTAATTCATATATGCATGAGCTAACCCTGTTTTATTAATTTATTCTTTTAGTTATTGATTGCTACCGTATAAGTTTTGATGACTTTCTATTATATATTAGTTTTTCATGTACTATATTATTTTAAATATCAATATTATATCATCTGATCATTATCAGGATCATTTATGATACATTTGCCTCTATATTTGAATATGTAATGTAATTCATGCATTCTCTATCTCTGGTTTATTTTTCATCTTTTCAGTGTAAAGAAGTCTGAAAATAGTGAATCCTAATTCAGTTCTTTTATTACTGTAATTGGAATTTTGGTGTAGAACAAGAATTTGATCCTTTTTGTATTCCTCTTTGTTGTTTTTATTTTATTCACTGTTGTGGTAATACTACTAAACATACATGCTCGAGAAGAGTAACAATTGTTGTTTATTTGTCCAAAATATTTTATTTTATTTGTCCTTAAATATTTTCTTTAGATTTCTTTATGTTCCTTAATATTTGTTAATTTTTAAGTTTTAGGGTTAAATTGGGACATGAGAATGTGTACTGGAAGGCTATTAGGTAAATTATGTCCTTATTTGGAGTGATAGTCAACCGGCACCTAGGGGGGACATCTCTCTTTCTGTTCACACTGTCTTGGATCGATCCACTTTTGGCATTCAGTTTGTTCCTCCTCCTTTTCTCTCTCTTTACTACAATCTCGAGGATATTAAATTGCATGATTCCAATGTCATCACTTATGATAACTAAAATGAAAATAGGTTGCACTTTAAACTATAATTATAACCTACAAGATTCTATTTTCAAAATGGTGATATCAATATTAGTTATCACGTGGTTCATATTTGCATGTGCTATTCTTGTTCTATCAGTTTATTCTTTCAATTATTGATTGCTACAATATTTCCTGTCATGACTTTCTAATACATATTAGTTTTTTTACGTACTTTAGTATTTTAAATATCTGCATTACGTCATTTGTTCCTTATCAAAATCATATATGTTATTGATTCCCATTTTGCCTTTGTATTTAAAGAGGTAATGTAATCCTTGTATTTTTTATCTCTAGTTTATTTTTTATCTTTTTGTGTAAAGAATTCTGAAAAAAGTGAATCTAGATCCAATTCTTTTTTTATTGTTACTGGAATTCTGGTGTAGAATAAGAGTTTGATCCTTTTGTATTCCTTTTTTGGATTTTTAGTTTGTCCACTATTGTTGTAATACTACTAAACATACATACTAGGAAAGAGTAACAATTGTTGTTTATTTCTTTAGATTTCTTTATGTTTTTTTAATAATTATTCATTCTTTAATTTTAGGGTTAAATTGTGATTTGGGGATGTGTATTGGAAGGCCACTAGATGAATTATGTCTTTATTTGGAGTGGCAGCCAACCTGTACTTGTGAGGACATCTCTCTTTCACTTCATTCTATATTGGATTGACCCAATTTTGGGACTCAGTTTGTTCCTTCTCTCTCTCTCTCTAATAAAATCTCGAGTAGATTAAATTGCAGGATTCCAAGATCATCATTAATGATAACTAACATGAAAGTATGTTGCACTTTAAACTATGATTATAACCTCTAAGATTCTACTTTCAAAACTGTGATATCAATATCTGTTATCGTGTGGTTCATATTTGCATTTGCTATCCCTATTCTATCAGTTTATTCTTTCAGTTATTGATCGTTACAATATCTTCTATCATAGCTTTCTAATATATGTTAGGTTTTTCTTTACTGTAGTACTTTAAATATCAATATTACATCATTTGATCCTTACCAGGATCATTTATGATATTGATTACCATTTTGCCTCTGTATTTGAAGAGGTAATATAATCCATGCGTTCTCTATCTCTAGTTTATTTTTCAACTTTTCTATGTAAAGCACTCTGAAAACAGTGAATCCTTATTTAATTCTTTTTTTACTATTATTGGAATTCTGGTGTAGAACAAGATTTTGTTCCTTTTTGAATTCCTCTTTGTTGTTTTTATTTTATCTACTATTGTAGTAATACTACTAAATATACATGCTGGGAAAGAGTAAAAATTTGTTGTTCCAAAAATATTTTATTTTATTTGTCATTACCTATGATTTCTTTAAGTTTTTTCAACATTTGTTCATTCTTAAATTTTAGGTATAAGCTGTCATGATTTTCTATTATATATTAGTTTTTTATGTACTGTAGTATTTTAAATATCTATATTATCATTTGATCCTTATGAGGATCATTTATGATATTGATTCTCAATTTACCTCTATATTTGTAGAGGTAATGTAATTCTTGCGTTCTCTATCTTTGGTTTATTTTTCATCTTTACAAGTGTAAAGAAGTCTGAAAATAGTGAATCCTGATTCAATTCTTTTTTTCACTATTATTGGAATTCTGGTGTAGAACAAGAGTTTGATTCTTTTTGTATTCTCTTTTGCTCTTTCTAATTTGTCCACTATTGTGTTAAGACTACTAAACATACATGATAGGAAAGAGTAACAATTGATGTTTATTTGTCTAAAATATTTTATTTTATTTTTCCTTAAATATTTTATTTAGATTTCTTTAATATTTGTTCATTCTTAAATTTTAAAGTTAAAATTGTGATTTGGGAATGTGTATTGGAAGGCTACTAAGTGGATTATGTATTTATTTGGAGTGACAACCAACCTGCACTTACGAGGACCTCTCTCTTTCACTTCAGGTTGTCTTGAATTGACCCAATTTTTAGACCCAGATTGTTCCTCCTCTCTCTCTCTCTCTCTCTCTCTCTCTCTCTCTCTCTCTCTCTCTCTCTCTCTCTAATTCAATCTCGAAGAGATTAAATTGCAAGATTCCAATGTCTTCACTTATAGTAACTAAGATGAAAATAGGTTGTCCTTTAAACTATGAGTATAACCTATAAGATTCTGCTTTCGAAACTGCAATATCAATCTTGGTTATTGTGTAGTTCATATATACATAAGCTATTACTGTTATATTAGTTTATTCTTTCAGTTATTGATTGCTATAGTATAAGCTGTCGTGACTTTAGTTCATATATGCATGTGCTATCACTATTATATTAGTTTATTCTTTCATTTTGGCGCCTTCCTCTTATGTTGGGACTACTCCAAATGCATCTTTATCTCTTTGTATTATATATATATAAGTATATATATTTTTGAAACTAGAAGAAATTAATCAGATTTTTATTATTCATAATCTATGTAAATATCTTGGAACTAATTGTGTTGTTGAATTTTAAAATTTTGGGGTATTAAATTTTCTATTTAAGTATTATGATGTCATTGATTCAATTTAAAATCACTGGTATATTTGTTAGATTTTTAGAAAGAAAATGATCTTTCTTAAAATCTCTACTAGACCTAGACAAGTTCTATTGGTCTAGTCGAGGTTTTTTTGGGAGAATTCAATGCTTTTAAAAATTTCTGCTAGACTTAGTCAAGCTCTACTACCAAGGTTTTTTTTTTGAGTTAACAATGAATTTGAAAATCTCTACTAGACCTAGTCGAGCTAGAAGTCTATACGCTTTTTTTTCTTTATTTTTTTCCTAATAATTTTACACTAATTGTCTTTTGAATCTTGTAGGTTATTAATCAAAGATCCTCAGAGGTGATACATATATATTTTAAAATCTAGAAGAAATTGATCGAACTTTTATGATTCATAATCTATATAAATATTTTAGAATTGATTATGTTGTTGAATGTTAAAAGTTTGGGGTATGAATTGTTTATTTATTGTCTGATATTACTGATTTAATTTCAAAATCACTAGAGCATTTTTTTGGGTTTTTAGAGAGAAAATGATCTTACTAAAAATTTCTACTAGATCTAGACGAGCTTTAATAGTCTTGTGGAGGGTGTTTTAGAGACTTAACAACCAAGGTTCTTTTTGAGTTAACAATGAATCTGAAAATCTTTACTAGACCCAGTCAAACTCTATTAGGTCTAGTTGAGAAATCTAAAAAGCTCGTTAACAACTCGAGACGGGTGTTTTATACACTTTTTTTGACTTTTTTCCTATTAATTTTACACTAAGTGTCTTTTTTATCTTGTAGGTTATTAATTAAAGATCCTCGGAGCCATTACCTTCTTCTGCGCATATTTTTTTAGTAGAGCATTGAAGAATGAGAGATTCTTTATTTGACAAATATGACACTTACCTCTATTAATTCACAAAGTTGTTAATAGGAAACTAATCCATTATCAGTGATGGAGTGTGCACTAATATTTGTGTTCTAATGCTCAAAATATTCAAAAGGTTGGAAATCCCAAACAAAATCAACTGCGTTCTGGAATAGGAATTTTAATAAGAAAGATCACATCATTGTCAACAATACGAAGACCGAATTGGAAAACATTATTGCTAAGTCCATAAAATTAGAATTATCTAGTGGTACTATGCCTTAAGTTTTGCTATGTTCTTATTTGAATTAAATTTTTTTAAGTGTTTTTCAAGTTGTTTTGATATATTGTTTGTTTATGTTGATAGGAGAATAAAACAAAGGTGTTTGATACAAAATTATGTGAATTTGTGTCTCCCAAATGGGTTTTTCAAACCATTAGATCGAAGTTGAGTATGATATGGTTGTAACGCAATGAGAATGAGGCAAATCAGAGCTAAAACAAAAAAATAGCGCACCTGGGAAGATGAGTTGCCAAACTAGCAAAAACGTGGTACTAGAGTACCAAAAAGTGGAACTGCAGCGCCAACTTTCGGATTGTTTTGGTGCTACAGCTCCAAAAATGATAGAGATTAACTTTTTGATGATCTAAAGATCCATATTCGGCTTACCTTAGGTTCGCATGAGCCTTCTCTTTAAAACTCTATATTTGGGATTGAAAGACGCATGTTGGAATAGAGAGAAAGAGAGGGAGGCAGCCATGGAAGGAGAAGAAGAAGAAGATAGACTCCAAGCCTCCATTTCTTGATCTCCTCCATAACATCAATACCATTCTTTGTTTATACTATTTTTTTCTTCATTTTCTTGTGAGTTTTTCTTTATATTTTTTATATTTAAAGAGTAGTATAGTTGAGAATAAATCCTAGAGAGAGGATTCAAGGGAGCAAGAGCCAAGCTTGGAGGAGGAGGTTGACAACCTCTATGAACACCTTCAAGCTTTTCTAAGGGGGAGTTCTATAACTTTTCCCTCTTTGATTTTGTATTTCTTGAATTCATTATATTATAATGTTATTGTTCTCAATTAATATCATGAACTAAATATTTCTTTGTCTAGTTTTACTATGTGAACCAACTTAGTATCTTTTATTTGTTTTTTTTTTCTTTTTTTATTAACCAAATCTATTGTTAAACTATTTATTTTATCTTATGTTTATTGTTTCTATTTAATTGATCACTAAATAGATTGTTGAGTTAAATTTCTATGAGCTTGGAAAGGGGACTAGAAATTTGGACTTAGGTGAAACAACATGAGATTACTTTGTTTTGGGTAAGTTTGTATAGGATAAGAATATACCTATGTGACTTGTACAACTTTTTTGAGAATTACAAAACATAATGAATCTAGTCAATTTATGTTAGGAGTAACATATTAGCTTGTCTAGGTGTTTTCACTTATGTCTAAGAAAGAAGTTTGTGAATACATTTGAATTCTCGGTTGATAACTCTAGTGGATTAATTGATGTAAGAGGAAAATTAAGAGTTTGTGTATTTAAAGGGATGGTTGAGGAATTAGTAAACCTAAACATTTTTCTTATTGCTTACTTTTATTTGTTTTGCATGATAGCTTTGTTTCCTTGGTTTTATTTCTTCAAAATCTATATTTTGATTGTTTGGATAGAGTTAGAGTTGACCAATTTTAATACTTAGCTTAGACTTAGTAATCAATCTTCGTATTACCGTGTACACTTGCATGAGAGTGTGTGATTTTATTGTTGCACATTCCAACCAACAAGTTTCTGGCGCCATTACCGAGGATTGAAACACTATTTCTTTGTCAATATTGATATCAATCAATTCTAACTTTACTTAAAACCTTTCTTTTCTTTTCTTTTTACTTTTTCTTTGTTTTGTTTGTGAGGTTCATGATGCTTGCTAAGTTAAGATTTCACCAATGCCTCACAATATTTTCCTAACATGGCTCGGGAAAGATTTAAGATAAGGCTTAGTAGACAATCCGATCACGACTTACCCAATTGGTACCAACTCCAAGTGTTTATGAAAGGTTTGAATCCTACTAGTAGGAGTTGGGTGGAAGATAGATATGGCCTCCTAATTTATGAAGAGAAACCTGAAGATAAAGCCTATCAAATGATGGCGGAGGAAGTCCAAGAGACCAATGATTTGGCCGCATCATTGGTCTACACAAATATACTACTGATAGAGTCTTGTTTGCCATTAGAATCACCATCGCAATGCTACAATCTTTACAAGCTTGAATTGAAGGTAAAGTTTCCCTTTGAAGCCTATTATTTGAAATCAAGCCATTTTTGATTTATAAGCAATCATTATCTACACTCAATTAAGCTTGAGGACCATTGCAACAAAGACCAATTTGTGGCGTTGTTTGCCACACTTTATAGGTGACAACCGCTCTTTGATGAGCGTTTACTTGAGTCAAGCCAAAGACGATAACTCAAGCGCTTCTTGGAAGGCAACCGAAGTGTTTAGTTTTTCATGTTCGTGTATTAGTTTTTTATGTTCATGTTTTGTGCAATTCAAGGAGTTGGTGCCACTTCAGAAAGATCAAGCTTCATGGTTATGTGTGAATGAGAGAAGTATCCCTAAAATTATTTTTTTATTCTTTTATTCTCCAATATTTTTTATGCTAAATTCGGGGGAAGGGGTAAACCATGTTAGATTATGCTTATGTTAGTTTGTTTATTGTTGTATGTTTATTTTTCTTCGTTGTGTGTTTGAATAAGTAGATGTATTTTGTGATTTCTTTGGTGATTACCTAGTTCCAATGATAAGAACCTTGAGTGAATTGGTACATAACTTGTTGAAAAATATGGATATTAGCTTAGTCTTATGGATAATTCTTGTGTTAGTTCAATTTTGATTGGGAAAATCTATATTGAGCATAATGTCTTGATCTTTGATTTGTGTGTGAATCTAGAGAATGTTTTTGTAAATGTGACATTTTGATAATCGTGCTAGAATTTGCTTGAAAATCTATTTAGACGAAATCCTAGATAACCTTTCACCAAGAAAATGATTTAGGCAATCTGTAGACTATTTGAGCTTTTCAAGCTAACTACGATAAATTTTATCCCTAGTACACCCATTTTAAGCCTTGTAAGCTTTTTTTTTTTTGACCACACACACATTAGCCTAGCCTAAAATAATATTATTCAACCTTTACCCGTTGAGCATATTGATTTTTTTTTTCGAATTATTTTGAGCTATACAATATTATGGGAGGATGGGTGAAGTGAGATAGTAAAAGAAAAAACAAAATTAAAAAAAAAAACAAAAAAAGAGAGAGTTACACACTTGTTCATGAAAGAAAAATTTAAGTTTATGGTGTACAACTTAACAAAAAAAAGAAGAAAAACAAAAGAGAATAAGTGTTTGATTATGTGTTGATGGAAGAGAAAGAAATTTTAATTTTATTGGCGTGTTACTTGGTGTGTAAAAGAATAGTTCTACATAAGTCTTAGAGTTAATGTGCTTAAAGGTGATTTGAGCTTACATTATCCAGAATATCATACCTTCACTTAAGCCCACATCACAACCTTAATGAAGACCTTTTGATCCTTGGTGTTATATTTATCTACATTAGTAGAGATAGATTTGAAAAGTAAACTTATGTTACCTTTGAGATTTTGTATATAATGTATGTTCGCATAAACTTATCCAAATTTCATACAATGATAGGAGAAAGGCGTACACACACACAGAAAATCTAATTTGAAATGGGATGTGCTCTCGAGTTATTCTTAATACCTAGCCAATATTTGTACTTTTCTTTAAGTTATGTTATTATGTGAGTATTGAGGAACCAATTGCAAATCATCAGTGTCAGCATAATACCTCTTGTGTGTTTTTAAGTTTTTTTTTTTTTTTTGCTCGAAGACTAGCAAAATCTTAAGTTCGGGGGTGTGTAAAGTCCATAAAATTGAAACTGTCTAGTACTACTATGCCTTAAGTTTTGTTATGTTCTTATTTGAATTAAGTTATTTTAAGTGTTTTTCTTGTTGTTTTGATGTTTTGTTTATTTATGTTGATAGAAGAATAAAACAAAAGTGTTTGATACAAAATAAGGTGCGATACAATCATTGTAAATAAAAGAAGAAATAGATGATAGAATTGACCACTACCAAGTAGGAAAAATAAAGAAGGGCACTTAAGAGGCTAAAAGATCTGCCACTCGATTATCCTCCTGATAAGTATGTGTAACCACAAAGTCCATGTTGGTGATGTACCTCAATATCATGGACAGTGTAGGTCTCCAATGAATAGGAACCTGATAAGAGTGAGCCATCAAAATTGAAACAACATACATAGAATCACTCTCAAGCCAAACACGCTTCCAAACATATCTCCAAGCAAATTCAATAATGTGTACAGTGGCTACCAACTCTACCTCAAAAGCATATCCTACTCCAAAAGGAATAGAGAACCATCCTCTTACAAACCCCCCATGAGTATGAAAAACACCAGAGTAACCGGAAAGACCTAGAGAACCAAAAGTTGAACCATCATTATTAACTTTTAGCCACCTAGTAGGAGGCGGCCACCTAATAACCTCCATATAACTGGGAGACTTTCTTGGCCTAACAGTAATATGAATTTGTCTAAGAATCAACAACTCCATTCTGATACTAAAGGTGTCTTTTGGATAGACTTGGAAGATACTACATTCAAAATATAAACAGTGGTTTCTAGTGCATAATCCCAGAATGAGAGTGGTACGGAAGAGTAGCTCATCATTGATCTAACCATATCAAGCAACGTTCGGTTTCTCCTTTCTGCAACACCATTCTGTTATGGTGTTCTAGGTGCTGTGAGTTGGGATAGGATGCCATTCTCTAGCAAGTGATTCTTGAATTTATTATCAAGGTATTCACCTCTTCGATCTGATCGAAGAATTTTTGATGACTTACCTAATTACTTTTCAACTTTTGCGTGATTTCTTTGAACTTTTCAAAGGTTTCAGATTTTCTTTGCATTAGGTATAGATATCCATATCGTGAATAATCGTCAATAAATGTGACAAAGTATTCGTAACCACCTCTTGCTTGTACATTCAATGGACCACATACATTGCTATGCACAAGCTCAAGGGGTTCTTTGGCCCTTTCGCCCTTTGCTGAGAAAGGTCTCTTAGTCATTTTTCCTTCTAGACAAGATTCACAGACTGGTAGAGTGCTAACTTTTAGCTCTCCTAAAGGACCATCCTTTACAAGTCCGTTTATCCTATCTAGATTGATATGCCCTAACCTAAGATGCCAAAAATTTGTATCGTCGTCTTGAGAAATGTTTTGCTTTTTTAGGTTTGGGATATTCTACTTTAAAAATTTCAGTATTAAGTAGTGATTGTTCGTCCGACCTTAACATGTAAAGTCCATTCTCCATTTTTGCAGAACAAATATTTAAACCATTTCTAGAAATAATAATCTCATTATTAAGAAAAGAAACTCCAAACATTTGTTCAAATAGTCTTGAAATAGAAATCAAATTCCTATGAAAACCAAGAATAAAATAAACATTATTCAATAACAAAAATTTATTCCTAAAATGAAGATGGACGACTCTCACTGCTTTTGCCGAAACTTTGGCTCTATTGCCTATTCTCATCATGAATTCCCCGTCGGCAAGCATCCTTGAAGAACTAAGCATCTGAAAAGCAGAACAAACATGATTAGTGGCTTCTGAATTAACTATCCAGGGGGATATATCAAATAAATCTTCTTCCACTAAACAAGCTTCTAAAACAAGTAAATCATATTTACCTTTCTTCTTCTCTTTCAATTTGGAGAGATACTTGTTACAGTTTCTCTTCCAATGCCCTTTAACTCCACAGTGAAAACATTTTCCCTTAGGCTTTTTGTCCTTAGAGTTGTTCTTCTTGGTGCTCGTGTTGCCCTTCTTGCTATTTTTAGGCTTAGACCTAGAGGCACCCCTGTTCTTCCTCTTTTTATTTTTGTTAGAGGTAGAGGGATTTTTTTCTGCAATATTTGCTCTAGCAACAGTTGCTGAACCATCTTTACTTTTATCTTTTGATATTGATTCGAAGGTTTTGCAGTTCATTGAGCAGTTGAGTCATCATATAATTCAACTTGTTCATAACATCGTTGCTCTTGACCTGAAGAAAATCAGGTGAGAGTGATTCCATAATTATATTCACTTAGGTGTGGTCATCAATCGTAGTCTCGTAAACTTCAACCTCTCCAAAGTAATTGATCATGTTCAAAACATGATCTCTCACGATCTCTCACTGGAGTTTCTCTCTTCATCTTTGCATTCATAACCTTTTTAATGGCATCATGGCGAGATTAATCAGATTGTTGCCCAAACATGGCCTGGAGAGACTCCATTATCTCATAAGCAGTCTCTATCTTTTTGTGCTTAGCTCTAAGTACGTCAATCATGCCTGCTACCATATAGCAGCGAGCTTTATTATTAGCATGAGTCCATTTTTCATAGCTTTCTCATGCAACATGAGTAGCATTAGCGGCGGGTTACGGAGGACATTCCTCCGTAAGCACAAACTTGTAGTCTTCACTAACAAGCACGATATTCATATTACTTTTCCACTTGATAAAATTATCTCCAGTTAATTTTTCATTTGCGAGTAAAGCAATAATGGGATTCGAGGTTGACATGTTTGCTGAAATTAAATAAATAAAACAACATTCAACATATTTGAAAATAATTATCACAAAGAATTCGGAATAGTAAACGCAATGCATGATGCAAGTAAATAAACACATAAACTTATTTACTAATTCCACGGTAATTCAATTTTCTCTAATTAGGTATCGTCGTAGGATAAGTCACAGAATTATTAATTGAATTGAGACATTCTCAATTAATAAATGAAACATCAAAATATCTCATATTTTCTTTTATTTATTAACTACCATTTTATAGTCAGGATACCATTAACAATTTAATTGTATTCTCATGAGTGTAACCCATTATTTCAGATTTTAGCAACTTAACTCAAAATTGCCACCATATGGCAGGTCAATTTTGAAATACATTTTAAAATCCTATCTCTAGGAAATTAAGCCTTGTAATTAATTTAAATGGACACCCTTCATAGGGAGGACGAAACCTAAGCGTCTTTAGGCACCAATTAAATCTCACGATGCTTAATTAATAATGGAGACCGTGAGATATATTGTCATATACCCCTTTCCCACTTATTATTTGAAAATCTTATGTGTTTTTACTAATAAATATCTAATGTTTTATTTAACCTAGTTATTATATCTAATATAATTTTTTAGGTTAATCTATTGGTCCAATCTTATTGGTCCTAAATAAATTACTAGATTTTCTAAAAATCTAAATTTATTATAATAGAAAAAATTTGGCTAATCTAATTAATAAGGATAGCCTAAATTAAATAAGTGTGATAATACCAAAATTTAACTATTAAACTTAAATCACATTATTCAATTTTAATTCTGATTTAATTATTTAATCTAATTAAATTAGTCATATTCTAACTAAACTATTTTAGCGTGAATATGACATGTATGCATGATTATTCATAAATGACTATGAGTGGGGATAGTGAATGATATGTTATTATGCATGGTCATGTTATACATATCACATATAATATAACAACAAAATAAAATAAAATGATATTTGGCCGGACCTCTTAGGAAATTACAACCCAATAAAATAATAAAATTACAAAGAGTCAAAGCTATGCAGGCCTGAAAGCTATCCACTGGTCAGCTTGGACCTCCTCTCTTATTTTGGTATTTTTACAAATCATATTTGTAAAAAGTGATATTCCAGTAAATAATTTCATAAAATTAGCCTAGCCCATATAATATCTAAATAATCATTTCGGGCTTGGGCCTGGGCCTGCGCACATTTGTGTTTTTTTTTTGAATAAAAAAAAAGAAACGTAAACTATATATATTACATATATTATTATATAAAAGAAAACGTTTTTTTTTATACGTAAAACAATATATATATATAATATATAATATATCAAAACGTACGTTTTTTTTTTTAACCGTAAGAAACATAATCTTATATATATATATATATATCTGTATAACTAATTAATCTAATTAATTAATATATATAATATTAAAAACGAATCTTTTTTTTTTTTGAGTTCTTTGGGGCATCGGGTTGGCTTCGACTGAAAACATCTCCATCATCTTCTTTGTACATTACAAGAAAAAAGAAAGAAAAATACAACAAAGCCTATACCCCAAAATTAGGGTTTACATATTTTGATCTAATCTAAATAAATTGTAAAAAAAATTAAGACCTAAGGAACCATATAATTAACGATCAAATATCAACCATACATCCATCATATGATAACTTATTCATTTATCATCAAATACATATAAAAAATAATGCAATGTCCACTCATGCATACAAATAATTAATACTATATACTCATATAACCGCTCTAGTACCAATTGTTGGAATTAAAAACGATTTTCGCAGCAGAAGATTGGCCCAGGAACATTTAAAAATTTTCTCAAAATAATTGATTATATGAATGTATATTATTAATTCATAGCAAATAGAAACATACAAAAAGAATAGATCTAATACCTCTTGTAGCCTATCAGCGGATCCTAGTTTTACTGTCTTCTCAACCACGATCTTCCAATCCAAGTCTCAAGTACAACTGGATGAACGTGTGGGCATTGCGTACAATCTCTTAAATTCACACTTTAGGCCCTTACAATTTTCTCAACACATGACATTGCAAGGGTTTGTTCTATAGAGAATATGTAGACTCTCTTCTTTTTCTCAGTAATTTTTGAAGGCTCAGTAGAAAATAATACGTAGTTTCTACTTATTATCTGCTAGGGTTTCCTTTATATATATATATATTTATTTATTTATTAAACTATTTAATAAATAATATATATTAATAAAATCATAATAACATATATATATAAAGTTTTAATGAAAATGTGAATAGTTTTAAAAATACGTAAACTTATATATATATATATATTTAATCTAATTAATATATATATATATATATATATATA